>JACEFZ010015652.1:0-25149 GCA_014155875.1 Cepaea nemoralis | reverse complement strand
GTCAGGGAAAAATTGTCATGGTTTTAAAAAAATATGACATGTGTAAGGAAGAATGTAAGTGCCGGTATGTAAGCGAGAGTCAGTGTAAGCATGACTGAGGTAAAGGGCAGTAAGAGACACCACGGCTTGGCTAGTGGACGGTCAGGCAAGAAGCCCGTGAACCGAGCCACGTGATGTGGGAAGGTCAACGAGGAGAGAGTCAGTGTGTGGGAGGCAGCGAATAGAGACGGACGTGTGGAGATCTAGAGAACGCTAGAACGATAGAACGATAGTGGTTGTGACGGATAGATGGAGATGAACGTTGTGTAGTGATATTCGAGGAATGTACTAACTGTGATATGTGCGGGATGATGTGAAGTTGTGATTGTGAATGATCATGCGGGCGACAGTGTAAAGATCGCCATTGTGAGCTAGCGCGTGGCTGTTAGTGGTGAACGATTGTTTGAGCGTGAAGTGCGACTATGTTGTCAGCCTGTAATATATATTGTAATAAATGATTGTTCAGGAGATAGCTCCTGCCAATTTTCCGATTGCATTCATGTGTTATTAGTAGATGTGTCGTAGCTGTTGTAATATGCCAGCGAGCTAGACAGAGCCAGTAATTAGGACTCTGACAGATGGGTCGGGCAGAAGATGTCATCAGACAGGTCTGCAGTCCTACCAGTATCAACCCCGGCAAGGCATGGGTGCCTGTGCCTCCAGCTTTTAAGTGCACCTTCTCCTGCATTATCACACTTGACAGACGGTGCAGAGAACAGAACCCTGTCGCTGTCAATGCAGAAGTCAACGCGCTCATCAATGAACACTCAGACAATCCCGAAGTGCTTATCTATTCAAAAGGATCTGTTGTAAAGCAGCAGAGAAGTGCGTGGGCATTTACAGCCCGTTCAGCGGGCCGAACCGTTCAAGAATACAGTGGTGCCTACTCCATGACCAAGAGCAGCATGATGATGGAGATGATGGCAGTAATACAGGCTTTCATATGGCTGGAATCACAGCACTATACCAACGTGTGTGTACTAAGTGACTCAATGAGCATGATTCAGAAGGTCGAAGCTGGATCTGTACGTAGACAGTGGACTGATTCGCTGCGGAAGTGTGTTGTCCATAAGGTCACCTTCATCTTCGTCCCAGGACATGTGAGAGTCGAGGGAAATGAACGAGCGGATAAACTGGCTGGCTCTGCATCCCCTGCAGATGGCCAACCCATGGATCGCGCTGATGTTATTAACATCCTTAAAGAGATGTCGAGAACAGAGGACTTTGACGTCAGTGAATCCACATCGTTGTCCAGGATGACAGACTTGGGAGTAAGAACTGGCATGACCAGACACGAGAGGTACATCGGGAAATTGTGGGGCCTCATCAATCAACACAGAACTGGCACTATTAGCCACAGGACGCTGATGCAAATGCTGGGGGGGGGGGGGGGGGGGGGGGGGAAGGGGAGGAGGATCTGAGCACCTATCGACCTGTCCGGAGTGCAATGACGATACCCCAACTGATAACTGAAGTCTCAGTGGTTCCCCAGTCTCGTGTAATGGTTTTTGTTTGTTTTTTGCGTTCACCCGCTTTGAACACAAGCAGTCCATGCATGCATCAGTAGTGCGCCGGACTGATTTTTGCGTGTTGGTTAGCTTTCTTTTTTACCAGCGTCCTTCACCATAAGGCGGACCCACTCCAACTTCTGAGGCATTTGTAATTTATGTCCCCAATTCAAGGACGAGAAGTCAACATTTTAGTGCAACTGACCGAAGAAGGGATTGAACCTGCTACACCGACACCAGCGCACCAGAAGTTTAAGAGCGAGTGCTCTTATCCATTTAGCCACGCTGACCTCTTAGCAGAAATGTGATGAAAAGGATATTCAAGAAAATAAGAAAGCATTTTAAATTGCACTTGTTCTCACCCTGGTTAAACTAACATGGTTTGAAGAAAGAAGGAGGTGGGGAGAGGGGGTGGGGATTAGGTATGCAACACTTCAATCCATTAACAAGAGCTCAGTTTGCATTTTCTTGAGTCTGGTCGAACAAGATTTGTCAGGAGTTTATCGAGGTTGTCGAGTACTCTGGTTGCAGTTTTTTCTGAACACACTGATTTCTTCTGCATACACAAGATCTTAATTATAACTATGAATCTGCGTCTAAAGTGGGGATGACAGTCACTCCATAATTGAATAGCATCTGTAACTATGTGTGCTATTGTTACATATTTCAGTCAAAAACAGATTCATTGATTCACTTGATACGATATATAAATTGCTCTGCAGTTATTCATCTGACAAGATGCAGCGAAATATTTGAGTCAACATCATGTGCAACCTATCCTATTGTTTATAATTTACGTAATGAGCACGGCAAGGCAAGTAGAGCTCCGTGGTCATCCACAGGACCTGCATTCGTCTCCAGTCGTCTTGCCACTGGATTCAGATTGACTCAGGCGAGAGAGTATGATCGACGAATTGTGCAACTCTTCCTCACTTTTTACTCCAATTCATCACGCAAGTCGCTCTTCTCTCAAGATCTCACTAAAAGCTTTTGATATTCATCATGACACATGGGAGACTGCTCCCAAATACCGAAAACTCGTGGCGTACAAATTGTGTTATTCTAATAATATGAAGCTGGCATGATATTGATCATATCACCCGTAAAGCAAGGGAGCAGTCACTTGTGAAGCAATAAGAACTGCAAGAGCTGTAGAAAAAAGGGTGGACAGAAAAACCACTGCAGGAGATCCTCCTCTCACTTCCTCCTGAAACGTCAAGCATTCTTTGCCCGCATTATCAAAGAATATTTCGAGCCAAAATAGGCCTTATGAGCCATCATAGAACTCACAGCGCCAAACTTCCAACCCCACTGGATGAAATGAATAGTCATCATCATTCTTGATGGACAAACACCAAATTGTTTATAATTACTTATTAATACTAAAAGGGCCCTGCGAATAGACGCTTTGTTTATTCGCAGGGCCGGCCCTGCGAATAGACGCTTTGTTTATTCACGCTTTGTCCATTTGTATATATGTCTATCAGAATCTCTATCTAACAAACTGTCTGTCTGTCTTTCCATATGCATATGTATGTCTGGTTGACTCTCTGTGTGTATGTATGCGTGTGTCTGACTCTCTATCTGTCTGCTGTCTGTCTGCCAGTTTATATATCCGTTGTTTATTTGTCTGTATCTCTGACTGCCTGCCTCTCTCTCTCTCTCTCTCTCTCTCTCTCTCTCTCTCTCTCTCTCGGTCGCTCGGCCGGTCAACCTGCCTGTTCAGAGTATTGCAGGGAGAGGTTGAAAGAGATGTATGAATTGGCATGGTGGAACACAGATGATCGACGAGCGAGTGTCTGGTTGGATCTAGCTACCCATCTACCTGCGTACCTACTATCCACCTACCTGCCTAGCTACCCACATACCTGCTTACTTAACTACCTACCTGTCTACCTACCCACATATCTGCTTCTCTAACCATCTATCTGTCTAACAACCCACCTACCTGCCTACTTAACCACTTTCGTGTCTATGAATATGATTATGAGTATGAAAACTATGAATATTACAAAGAATTATCGCCGAAGCAACGGAGTACGTGCTTTGTGCTCGATACTTTTGACAACAGCCAGCGGGGAGAGAATTAAGCGGAGGAGAAGAGGTAGGGGAGAGGGGGGAAGGAAAAGGAAGAAGAGGGCTGGAGCCAGAAGGGGTAGAAGGAAAACGGATCGTTTGGGACTCAAAAATGTGTGGGTTGGGTATTGGAATTGCCGTAGTGCCCTGTACAGTGACAGTATTTTCAGAAATATTGAAGATATGGAAGGAATCAAAATTGGGGGACGATGCATCAATAACATTAGATATGCAGATGATACAGTCTTGATTGCAGATAATGAACAGGACCTGCAAAATTTAGTAGATGCGATTGTTACACACAGTGAACAACTAGGGTTAGAATTAAATTGTAAAAAGACACAGATTATGGTCGTCACTAGGAAGTACGAAATACCACAATGTAATATACAAGTAAATGGGAATATTCTTCAACAAGTGAATAGGTACAATTATCTCGGAACAGTAATAACATCTGATGGGAGATGCCTTGAAGAGATTAGAACAAGAATCGCCATGACAAAAGTAGCCTTTAGCAAGATGAAAAAACATACTGACCAATAAAAAGATGTCAATTGAAACGAGAAAAAGAGTGTTGAGATGCTACATAGAACCTGTACTTTTAAATGGATGTGAAGCGTGGACAATGAGCAGTCAGGCTGAAAAACATCTGATGGCTGTAGAGATGTGGTTTCTAAGGAAAATGCAAAGAATACCATGGACAGCCAGAAAGACCAATGAACAAGTCCTTCAAGAAACAAATGAAGATCGTAAATTGATTAGAGAAATTAGACGTAGACAGTCACAATTTTTTGGGCATGTGATGAGAAGAAATGGATTGGAGAACTTGGTGACAACTGGTAAGATCGAGGGGAACAGACCAAGGGGAAGACCTAGAAGCAAGTACCTGGATGGCTTGGTCTTGTGGCATGGTCGAGACAGAAACTCGGAGCTGATCCACGACTCTGGTGATCGAGTGAGATGGCAGAACATGACCGCCCACGCTTACCGGCATGGCACATGATGGATGGATGGAAAGCAACGAGGACCAATACTGGAGAAACTGGTACTAACTAAATTACACTCACTTTAAACAACACAATTCTAAATACCCAAAGAGATGAAGGATTGACTTTCACCCAATGAATTGCTGAAAAATTTAAAAAAAACATTGTCGGGCAAGGAAACGAACGATTGACATTTGACTTTCATCCAATTAATTGCTGAACAATTAAAAAAAAAAAAAATGTCCGGCAAGGAAACGAACCTCGAGCTCCCGCCCATCAGGCGGGCGCACTATTAACTATGCCACTGACGACACGTTTTTTCCGGTCAACAAAAATGTATAATATAGCCGCAAACTTACGTTAAATCACGTGACCAGCCGTGCCTTGCGAATAGACGCTTTGTTTATTCATAGGGCCCTACGAATAGACACTTCCATACTAAAATGTTGTTGCATATCCTTTACAGTAGTTTACAGGATATGTAGCAGTCAACCCCAGCATTTTTTGGCTGATCGTTATTCCTGTGCAGGTTTACGTTCAGTAGTTTGCCATTGTTTTCTGAACTACCAGCACACACACCATTTTAATTTTATTTTCAAAAAAAAAAAAAAAAGTTTGGCGGTCTGCTGCCAAATCGCCCACAGCTGTGTTTCGATCGAGGATAGGCGGGATTACGAACTGTGTCCGTAAACATTTCGCCACGGAGCCGGCAATATTAGTAGTATATTTAAATATGGTTTCCTTGTTTATGCTTTAGCTAATTTAGTGCTTTAGTTTAACCAATAGTAATACACCCTTAGAACTTACAGGGTGTATTTTTAATGACTGTGGGGTGTGTGTTGAAAACATTGCCGTTCCGATTTTTGTATTTACCTTTTATGTTGCATGAACTCCACAGAGGGAGAATACACAACGTGGATCGGCAATATTTTTTAAAAACCCCACAGTCATTAAAAACACACCCTATAGTGTATTAAACACACGTCGCATGGTGCAATGAATATTGTCAAAACTTACCATCTACATGCGATTGAAAAGTTGATCTGGGGGTTCCGGATTGTCGACGCTACGGTTAAAACGTACTGTTTGTCGGTTACTCGGTAAATTACGTTACTTTTAGGGGGGGGGGGGGGTGGGGGGGGGGGGGAATTAGGGCGGTTAAGGTCAAGGACGTTTAACACTTTCACGAGATTCTATTTTTACACAAAGGGCACTTTTAGGTCACGGGCTCACGGCCATCGCCAAACAACAACATACAAATGACAAATGAAAGGTTGTTAAGTTATAAAAAAAAAAAGTTAGTTGTATATCTTTACAGGATGTTTGCAGTCCACATCAGCATGTTTTGCTGTTGTTGATGTCTTAGCAAATTTACGTTCAGTAGCTATAGAAGTAAACAAGGATATACATCTTTACTTTATTGACTACACAAAAGCTTTTGATAGAGTTAGACTTGTCAACATGGTGGATATGCTTGCAGATCTACAAATTGATGGGAAAGACATTAGACTTATAAAAAACATATATTAGAAACAACAAGCTGCCATAAGGATTGATAAATTGGTGGGGCAATATCAGCCTATTAAGAGGTGTTAGGCAGGGATGTGAATTTCTCCAGATTGTTTTCCCGTATAGTGAAAATATTTTCAGAAATGTGAAAGATATAAATGGAATCAGCATTGGAGGACGAAACATCAATAACATTAGATATGCAGATGATACAGTATTGATTGCAGACAATGCGCAGGATCTGCAACAATTAGTAGATGCGGTTGTTGTACACAGTGAGCAGCTGGGGTTGGAATTAAATTGTAAAAAGACACAGGTTATGGTCGTCACTATAGTATGTCCCGAAAAGAATGCCTTCATTCACGATCAATTATTTTGAAAACTGTCTGTTGCATCGTTATGAAATTTTTCCAGCCGTCTTATATTTACCCCCACCCAAGGAATATGTCTTTGATAGGTCCAAAAACAACTTACATCATCGAAAGCGGCGACATTTCTTTGATGTTTTGCTGAAAAACGTGATTTCTCGCTAACATATTTATGTTTACAGTAATGAAAGCCCCGCTAATTCAGATGACACACAAGGCGTATCCAGATTCGTATGGGAGTGGGTGCAATGAAAGAAGTAGCTTAAAATCGACAGGGTCGGCTGCATTGCACCGAGTTTTTATCCCATTTGGCTCAGTTTCTTTCCGCAGCGCGGAAAGCGTCGCACAAAGCGCAAACTCCGTACCTCCAGCGACGACCCCCGGGAGTCTCCGAAAAAATGCACTCGTGAAATGAAGAACGTGGCCCGGAATCGATCCTACAACCTTCGGAGCCCGAGACAGACAGCTTGACCACTTCACCACGGAGAATCCCGAGAGGGGTGCAATGTGTAATATTAGTAAAGACAGAGAATTTACAGAGGCATGGGGTAAATAATTTGTAAATTGACAGGAAAGTAGAAGGAATATATTTCTTACCTTATTTTTCATTTCCTTCTTGTTTCCTCAGCTGCTGGTTAATAATGTGTACAAAAGTATTCGTGTTAGCTTTTTATATTGAGTTCGTGAAAGCTTCCAAATAGCTGTGCGTTAATGTGCGTATGGAGTGACCAGAAATGATACCGCAATTTAGTCATCATGTTTCCATTTTTAAGGATCTGTTCAGCTGTCTGTGTAGTTTGTTCACACGTACACATGGGTGACAGACCCGCTTTGAGTCTTCGTGAAAGATTGTCTACTCTGCTGTTTACCGTTCAGAGACGGAACATGATTACCTGTTTTGTACTATGAAAATAGATGTCAGTGTCTCTGTAGTGGGCTTTCTTCTTAACGACCAAGATGTTGGTCCTCTTTTCATTGAAGTTTATAGATTGATTCGTATGCACGTGTGTTGTCCCCTAATTTGACAACGTGTTTGCTGTCACGTTTCTTGTTATGCCACAATATGTCAGTTTCCACCGCAATATTACTCTTCTGTTGGTATTCAATGCGTTTAGTGTGTGTGTGTGTGT
Organism: Cepaea nemoralis; assembly: GCA_014155875.1. Lineage (NCBI taxonomy): Eukaryota > Metazoa > Mollusca > Gastropoda > Stylommatophora > Helicidae > Cepaea > Cepaea nemoralis. The sequence goes on along the minus strand of JACEFZ010015652.1, from coordinate 17,533 downwards.
GTGTGTGTGTGTGTGTGTGTGTGTGTGTGTGTGTGTGTGTGTGTGTGTGTGTGTGTGTGTGTGTGTGTGTGTTTTCAATATAGTTGTTTGTCACCGCTGAGGGCTTGCGGAATTGAAAATTCATCAGTGTGGAATACAAACTGTTGCCATTGACATTATGCTGATGCTGTAATGTTTAGGGCCTGCAATTCTTCTGAAAATTTATAGCAAAATATCCCAGTTGGTGTGGAACGTGGGTTAAGGTCTGCGATCTGCTCAGACTCTGTGTCGGACGATTCAAGTAGGTTGATGACTGCTCTCGGTTGCATAAAATTCAATCCATCCTTTCTCCAATAATCCTCTTCCTCTTTCAACACATGGTCCTCACATTTTCCCAATAACTTTTATCAATATTTAATAGCGCGGACTGGATTAGTATACTGACGTCAGACAATTTGATAAGTATTGTCACTGCCACCCGTCCTTTAATTTTTGCCCACACAAGTTCTATAGGGTTAAAAAAGAGAATGGTTACGGGGGAAGTCTCAAGCACCCATACGATGCTCTTCTATCAACTTGTCGATTTGATATTTCTTTCTTTTTGGCACTGTTTTTCAGGAAAACAATTTAGCTAGAAATACGTTTCTGGAAATGGAGTTTTCCATTCGAAGTCATTCTTTATTGCTCCCTTGTGCTCGAGCTGTACGTATTTTGTCTTCTTGGGCAACAACATTGATATCATGCATTGTTTACTTATCGCCCCTGGGGGAAAAGTGGACTCGACAAGACATCTTTAATATCCTTCTACTAGGGGAGTATGCATGACTTTTGTCTACACCCTCCCTTCCTTTCTTTCATACACTATATCTCTCTCTTTCTCTCTCTCTCTCTCCTCAAACTACCATGACAACGTTCCTCCAACATTAAAAACCTGTTTATTGTTGAAAACTATGTCAGTTGTAGTATTGAATGTGTACTGTAGTTGTTAGTGTTGCTAATGTAGTGAAAGATAGGACTTTAGACTTAGTTTTCTTTTATCTTCTCTAGCATTTTAAAGGGCCCAAAAACATCGGACATCACACATAAAATTGGAACGTTCCCCCCTGATGCTCCTTTCAGCTTGAGTTTGGAGGTAAATCCGTTATTGAAAAAAACAACTGTTCACCACTGTATCACCGTAAAGTAATGTGATCACGGTAAGTCCTTTCAGTAGACAGAGTTTCCGTTTTTATGTTATTATAATCCATCAGTGAAAACACATCACACCTGTCCACAGTTATTTAACCGTTTTCTGAATATAGGTAAACTGGTCTATAGTTCTTCACTGTTTCGTTTAGGTGAGTACCCAATTACAATGTTTTAGCCTATTTTTCTCTTGAATAAAGTTTTTTCACTAAAGGGGTTTACAAAACCTTTTTTCTTGCCATTCGTTATGTCACCCCTCTTTTGACTGTTTAGGTTTAATTTGCTATGTGACATATTTCACTGGCCTGTGAAGTGCCTGATTAAAGTGAAATTCTTTCCTTTATTATCAAAACTGCTTTTTCGTCAAAGACTACTGTTCTATCTTCTTTGATAGTCAGGGGTGTAGTGGAACCGGGTAATAACATTAAATCAGGTGATTTAAGTCTTTTTCATATTAGTTTTTTGTGAGTGTCTTTCTCCAGCTGTAAGAAAAAACTTCCAAACAATCTCTGACATAAACCGCAGAATTCACTAACGTCAAAAATATTTACTAAAAAAAAAGCAATATAAAACCCCAAGCACAAATCTTATTTCCCTATGCTAAAATTACTCTAAAATTTGTTTACCTTATATATATAGAATTATGTAAGTCCCCGAATCGAAAGTTATCCACACATAAGCACTCTATCCCATTGTAAGGGGAGATATTTCTTTTCATTTACAGGACACATAAATCCAGCTTTCCGTCCAGTTTGTAGCACACTAAATACAAAACCACTTTTCTACCAATTTATACCGAGTGTCCAAGTCTCCCGTTGATTGTTTGATCTACAATCCACACTCGTCTCTTGACGTATACTGCACATCAAAAAGCGGTGAAATCACGTAGTGGTTAGTTGCTCGTTTCTTTCCGTGCTTACGTTGTTTCCCGGGTTCCCCGTACGCTAATACTTCAAAGCATCCGACCCCGTTGATCGCTTTCTTTGTTCATTGCTCGCCGCACTTCAAAGAGATTACACCGTCTTCGTGTTCCCCGTTCCGATGTATTGGTGTCTCCCTCTTGTCGGCCGATACGATCGGTAGTCACTGACCTCTGCGAACACCTGTCCCTGATATTAAGTCAATAACCTTCCATTTATCCTTCTCTCAGATTGAACAACTCGATTGTTAACCCTTCTCCTATATTGCCATTAATGTTACATTTAATTTTATCTGGGGATCACTAAACTATCATCATTCTGTGACAATTGTCCATAATTGGACACGACGGTCTATCTAGGGATGGAAGCACAGTATTCTCGAGCCAATCTCTAAATACATTGCCATTCATCTTATTATGATAATCTCTATTGTCTGTATGCTTTGATACGAACACGAGCCCAGCATTCTGTAGTATGCCATTATTCGTATTACCAGCATGGGTCATGACCAAAAGCTGTCCTATACTACTGGGCACATATCGCTTTATCTGTCCATCCACTGATTGCCATTCCTTATCACTTGTGTGGTGCACATTGATCCACATTTCATCCAAACACACTATGCCATAATTTTCTTTGCGCATTTCCCTAATTTCACGTAAGTATCTGCTTCTCATGGCTCCTAAATGCGGTTGCTCGCAAAGATTATTTCTACCGCCCTTGTACTTTCAAAAAGTGAAGATAATGTCTTATAATTTTCCACAAAGTTGTTTTGGATAGCTCTATGTTATTGTTCTTTCTCAACCAAACCCTAAGTTTTCATACAGTCACTGTTTCTTTGGCATCCAGCATTTTTATAATGCTGGATAATCCTGGATATAAAATCCAAAATTTTAATAGTCTCCGTGGCGAAGTTGTCAAGCCTTTTGACTCGGGCTCCAAAGGTCGTGGGTTCGATTCCGGGCCGCATCCTTCGGTTCACGAGTTAAATTTTTCGGAGACTTCTGTGGGTCGTCGCTAGAGCTGCGGAGTTCGTGCTTTGTGCGATGCTTTCCCGCTGCGGAAAGAGACCGAGCCATATGGGATAGAACCCGGTGCAATGAAGTCGACCCTGTCGTATATCAAGCGACGTTTTAAAGCATTTTTATAATAGCTCGCCTTATGACATCTTTGTCAAAGCTGTCGACGAAATGACCGTTTACTCAAACCTAATGCATGCATTGTTCTTTTTTCGGAATTTGTAATAGTATAAAAGTTTCCTGCGATCAGCTCCTTGACAAAAATATGTGTACAACTTCATAGCGATTCTTTGAAGTGTATAATTTCGCATTCAATCCCATTGAAAAATATTCACACATTTCAATGTTAGCGATAAGTGGTAAGATTAACAAAAAAAAACAAAAAAACATATTAATCAGGTTTCATGAAATAACCCACATTTTGAGACACCTCTGAATGAACAGTCCTAGTTTAAATAACGCGGGTAGTTGGCATAAGGCCAATCCCGTGAAAAAACGAACAATATTCAACACTAAGCGCTGATGTAAAATTATGAATTTCTTCTCAGACCCGTAAATTATATACCCCATATAAACAAACTTTGAAATCTGCTGTAAAATCTCCAGAACAAAATTTTTTTTTGTTGGGTGGACATAATGATAAGATTATATACTAAATCTCATAATTTTCCCTCATTGGTTACTGAGATATGGATGTTTATATTGGGGCAAAAAAAAAAAAAAAAAAGGAATATAGGAAGAACGAAGTACCACAATGTAATATACAAGTAAATGGGAATATTCTTCAACAAGTGAATCGATACAATTATCTTGGAACAGTCATAACATCTGATGGGAGATGCCTTGAAGAGATTAGAACAAGAATCGCTATAGCGAAAGTAGCCTTTAGCAAGATGAAAAACATTCTGACCAATAAAATGATGTCAATTGAAACGAGAGTGTTGAGGGGATACATAGAGCCTGTTCTTTTGTATGGATGTGAAACTTGGACAATGTGCAGTCAAGCTGAAAAACATCTGATGGCTGCAGAAATGTGGTTTCTGAGGAAAATGCAAAGAATACCATGGACAGATAGAAAAACCAATGACCAAGTACTACAGGAGACAAATGAAACTCGTAAATTGATTAGAGAAATTAGACGTAGACAGTCACAATTTTGTGGACATGTAATGAGAAGAAATTGATTGGAGAACTTAGTGACAACTGGCAAGAGCGAAGGGAACAGACCAAGAGGAAGACCGAGAGAAAAGTACCTGGATAGCTTGGCCACATGGCATGGACGAGACAGGAATGCTGAGCTGATCCACAACTCTGGTGGTCGAGTGAAATCGAGAGTTATGACCGCCCACGGTTTCCAGCATGGCACATGATTGATTGATTGAGTTTGCCATTGCTTTCTGAATGACCGGCACCCATACCTTTTCGTAAAAAAACCAGCACAACGCTGTCTGCTGTCAAATCGCGCACAGTTGTGCTTTGAAAGCTGGTATACGGGATCACGAACCGCGTCAGCAGTACCTTCGCCACGGAGAACAGTAAATGTTTGTTACGTGGGGCCTACAAAAATAACACAATAACTACAATCCATGGCGGTAGCGAATGTGACTGATCAGACCTATTCGCGTGTCCCAAGTCAGTGCATCTATATGAATACTGCCATGCTTTTGTTGGTGGTTGTTTGAATAATGGCTCATTGTGACAGTACAACAATCAGGCCACTTTTCTGTCTGGTAGATTACAGCTAGAGAATGACTTCACAAAACACGTTCGTTTCAGCACACCGAATAGACTTTATTGGTAGCACATGATGATTCAGCTCCCGCACCGACCGGGATTGGTCCCCACGCATTGTGTGATGCTTCCAGAATCTAAACATTGAGCACAACCCACTGCTAGCAACGCTGATCGTATTCCGGTACGAACCTAAGGCCTTGTCCACGTCAATATCATTTAATGATTTACATGCCAGGCAGTCTGTCACCGGAGTCCCTAGTTTCGTGTGGCCCCTGGCGTCATGGTCTTATCTGTCTCCTCACGCTGTAAGCGATCTTATTCAACAAGTAAATGGAAAACTGTTACAACTTATGTCCGCTTCCTGTACGAATACACAACAATGAACACAAGCTCTGCTGGAATTCCGTGAACACGGGTTATCAGTGTCTAGGATTCACTTCGCAACATTTTATAGGCGGCTGTATAATCTGACTTACTTTCTGTCATACTGGAAACAAATTAATTCCTGTTTCATACAAACTATTGAGATATAATTGCTGATTTTACTCAGGTAACTTCTTCGATGTTATCTCATCAGCTGTTCCCGGCGAATGGTTCTAAAAATCTATTTGCGGCTGACATTCTGTCCCGTCACATGACTGTGTGAACTGACCCGTCACGTGGCTGCGTAAACTGTCTCTTTCATTGCCTACCTGTTCGTGTTAACGCTACCGTGAACTTTCTTCTAGTTATTATTTCCCGTTACTGGTATATTACCCCTGTCCGTCCCTTGTCACTAAAGTTCATCACTGTCAACCCTTCTGTTAATCCCTTGTAAGCATATTTTGGATCATGACGAAGGGATTGAAATTGGCTTCAAGCCAAATCAGTAATGATCCCAACTCTGCACACCTAAAATATTGAGATTGTGTGTTTGTTAGTTAATGAGCTTATTTTTACTATTCTAAAACTAGCCATGTGAAGGTTCTGTGTGTTACTTAAGAGATAGTGATGACGTGTGTACGCGTCAAACGTTACATTTAAGATGTCAGTTAGATTGTGAGGGGGACAGGGGGCATAGTTGAATTTAACCTCCAATACATTAAGAGGTGAGGAAAAAGACGTTGGCGCTACGTAGGACACACACTGAGACAACCCGAGGAGAATATAACTAGACAATCTCTTGTCAGTACCCTACAAGGTGAACGAAATACCGGGAGACTTGAAATATACAGAGAAGAGAATTAGAGACTGAAATTAATAATATTGGGAGGACTTAGATGGCGCTGCAAGAGATAATAAAAGATAGGACGAGTTGGCGTGAATTGGTAGAAAACCTAAGGGGGATAACAATCATGGGGAGCATTTTTTCCTAACAATGTTGCCAGGCCTATGGTCTGATGATCTACCCTTTGTGATTTTCAGCTGTCGTTTTTACCATAGTTCTCAACCCAATCTGAGAAGGTTAGACATTCGGTCTCACTACAGGGGACTCAACACCAGAAATATCATCTAGAATCGCACTGGCATCTAGTGCCTTCAATAAACTGTCAAACATCTGGAAGTCAAAGACACTCAGCAAACACACAAAACTTAAAATCTTCAACTCTTGTGTGATTCCAGTGTTAACGTATGGATGTGAAAGTTGGAAATCAACGGTAGCTTTAGATAAAAAATTAGACAATTTTGAGAACAAATGTCTTAGAAGACTTCTAAACATCCACTGGACAGACTTCAGAACCAATTCGCAAATAAGACAAGAGACTAAGCAAGATACAGTATCCAATTTCATAAGAAGACGCCGTTGGAACTACATCGGCCATGTACTCAGAATGGACAAGTCAAGACTCCCCTACCAAGCCCTCATATGGTCACCAGTAGGGAAAAGAAAACGGGGAAGACCAAGAGAGACCCTGCGTAGAACCATCATTAGAGAAGGCTCATTCAACGGCCAAGTAAATATCCAAGATCTACAACAGATAGCAGCGAACCGCCAGGCATGGAGAGACAGGACTTCTGCCCTATGCGCCGCCTTAGGCTCAAGAGGAAAGACTAACTAACTAACCCAGAAGATAAGGGGGACATGTGATTTCACAACTCCCGAATCCCGCTACTTTAGTACTGCACGCTTTTTCTCAGCATTAGTGCTGAGCTTGTATTAAAAGAGATAAATATTGCACACTTATTTTAAATACAAGAAGTAATGACGCAGTTGTTGGACTTTATTTTCTTTTCCGAATCAGCTTATTATACGTAATGTGTGGAATACGATTCTTATATTTTGTTTGTAGTTGAGTTGAGTTAAGAACCGACATCACTGCACTCAGGACATTCCCATACTCGTAGCTTCCCCTCGTTCAACAGCCAGGTAAGAACAGAAAGTTGATGCTTGCAGCAAAATATGCCTACACTCTGTTGTCAGGCTGGACAAATTATGCGAGTGATCTGGGAAAGACTTTTGTAGAATGATACAGCATACATTGAGACAACAATGTGCAGACTGAAGCAACATGAAATACTGGCTGAAGATGAACATAGACTATCGCTACAAATCCAGACAAAAGTGAGAGGAATATTTGACAAGGAAGAACAGAACAGTGTACAGCGCAGAACAGCCACTCTCAGCTTCCTTGATGACGAATACCCACAGAACCTCTGGATCCGAGTCTACACAGATGGGTCAGCACAAAATGCTGTTCGAAATGGAGGAGCGGGAGTGTACATAGAATACCCAAATAATACTAAAGACACGGCCAGAGTTCCAACAGGAAAGTACTGCCATAACTATGATGCTGAAATTGAGGCAATCAAGATAGCCACAGAGAAATTACAAAATACCAGCCATCGTATACAATCTGTGGTGATATTGACAGATGCAAAATCCGTAATAGAGGCGCTCCTGTCTGGGAAATTGCCAGTTCTAAGGACACTACTTTCTGAACTTAGCAGTCAGCGGAAGGTCACCATACAGTGGATACCATCTGTCACATAATAGACCAACATGATGTAACCAGAGATGAGAATAAAAGGCGTTCTGAATTAGCGGCATGTTCGAGGCCAAGGGTTGTTTCAACAAATCCAGAAAATGTAGCTGCTCGTGTTTACATCTGGTCGACAGAATGGGAACATTCGGTGGTGAGTGAGACAAATCCCTGCATCGCTTTGACAGTTTATCAACATTCGAATACAGATAGAACCCGTCAGATCCTGGTTACAATCAGATGTCAACCATCACAGGTCGGACAAAGTTAACAGCTGCAGATGTGTAGGGGAAGTGAGTGAGGAGACTCAATACACCACTTTGATAGTTTATAAACAGGTTGGATTGAAAGCGGAAGTACTCAGCTCGGAAGAAAACAGTCCGTCTGTCAATTAGAGTTTCCGGACATCACGCAGATTGGCAGCTTGTTATGGAAAACTGTTGTTGGGATCATACAGTAACTCGCTAGCTTGTTGGGGATGTCAAAACAAGTGATGACAACTCTGACAGTGACTAAGCCAGGGAGGATAGTTTCTTGACAATGGATGATATGCCAAAATAACACCTGCAGGACATCAATACCGTCACGTGACCAATTTTAGGTTTTGCCATAAACCATGATTGGAGAAGGGAGTTGAACTAAAACCGTGGATTATGATGGACGTGTTTGTGGGAGAGCTCTACAGTGTTAGATTAATTTAATATTAACTAGCATGTGTCGTTATGGCAAAGTGTAGCAGCCATCCCGGAACGAGGCGGTTTTGCATAAGGTAGTCAATCTATTATAATTAGTTCTTATTAATATAGGCTGTAGCCTTGTTAAAACTAAAGTGTGATGATTAGCACTGTTAGTGGAAAACTAGCTAGAGTAGGGAAGTGATACTTGGCTCTGTTAGTTGAAAATAGATTAGTGAAGTGTTGATAAGCTTTACTAGTTGAGAATTGAGTAATGAGGGATAATTGGGATCTTCCAGTGGGTGCTCCCTGCTGGGGGGGGGGGGGGGGGGGGTTCCGCATTCTGTTTGTTGATTTTTTTTCTTGTCTTGGCCTGATGATAACCAATAGGTTGAGTCATCTGTCCCTGACAGAGAAGGTTCATTGTATTTTACTGAGCAAGGGCCAAAGGCCCACGATCATCTAATAGAGATCAGTGACGGGGAGGCTATCACCAGTTGTATGATTTATTTTACAGGTTCCCTCTGGTTGGAATGAAGAACACGGAACCAAGGAAAAATCCGATCCAGGATAAAGTTTGGCGCAGGAAGATTGGCCAGCAACTTTATCAAAGAGCCTATGCTAGAGGAAGATGATCAACATTGCTCAATGGAGCTGAATGGTATATATATCCTACAGGATAAATACCGAATGAGTTTTAGGTTATACCAGTTTTAACACACCAGGAGTGATGGATATTCAGTTCACTTATGACTAGAACGAAAATAAAGGACTCTATTGGAGTATAGACAATAACTGTTTAATAGTGAGAACTATCGAACATTTAGCAAGAGACAAAACGTCATGTTCATAGGACAGTGTTCCATGTTTGTTTCACTACGCCGGAATTATGAAGCCTGAGTTTCTATAAACTATTAGGAACAGTTGTGTTAGGAACAATAATAGTATTTTTTCACGGATTATATTTACATGGGATTCCGATCTCATGGTCATCAGAGCTCCTGGAGGAGGACATGTCTGGAGAGAAGGATACGACTTCGGTGAGGTCTATTGTACTGACTCGTGTGATGTCGTGTAATCCTTGCCATGATGAGTGAACTCTGATCCTGAACTTTGAAGGCTGACATATACATTTACATTAGAATACACGACACACATTTTCTTCGCATACACGTCTCATATACGTTATACTTTTCTTTTAATAAATTAATCTTTATTAATTGTTTGGAAGCAAGAGTTGTTGAGTATGTTGCGTTGGAGAAGTATGAGAGGGGGCATAGTACGACAGTGAGAGAGGGATAGGAAAAGGTGTCCATGGGCTGATGGAGTGTGTTAGACGGAAGCTGGTGGATTCTCCAGGATATTGATAGGAAAGAAAAATTATAATGTGGGTGTTGACTCTCCTCACTCCAGGGACGACACTTTAAAGGAGGACACGACACCATCCCACTGTGGAATACCCGGAAACGACAGAGCTGATCGACTGGCTAAGAAAGGATCAAAAGAAGAACAACCTGATGTGCCCATTACATACCACCAAAAGAAAAGAATGATCAAATCAGTCAGAAGGCCACCAAACCTTACTCAAGACGACTACCACGTTATGGACAGACCAGAACAGGTAATTCTTCTGCGCCTCAGAACAGGACACAATAGATTACGCAACCACATGTATACAAAATTCAAGATTGGTGACTCAGCCATGTGCACATGTGGATTGGCGTCGCAGACAGCAGAGCACATACTCCAGGATTGCCCAAACTACAACAGATCCAGGCGAACCTTCTGGCCTAGAGAGACAACAGTGAAAGATAAACTCTATGGACCGCTGAGTGAACTAAAAAAGACTGTTAGATTCACACAAGAGACAACATTGCAGTTATAATCATATTTCAGGCGAACGAAAGAAGAAGAAGAAGAAATACTGGCTGGAACTGGTGATACATGTTGATTACAGGGACGTGTTGGGTGTGTATCCAACCAGAGTGTGACAGGGGCAGTAACTCACACACACATCGATATCTGTCCAGGGAGAAGAGGCACTTATGGTTGTGTCCTGTGTGTACTAACGTCACTTCTGTGATTAAGTTTAGTTTAGTCGATGGATCAACATCACGGCACACGGGTGCAACCCATGAGTGCTCCGTTCTCCTCCAAACTCAAACCTGAGTCTGGAGAAACTCAGCTCAGTGCACGAACTCTGTAGCACTGTCGAGGATCCTGAAATACTGTGGGTAGATTTTTAACTCAAAATTCTGCCCGGGCAGCGCCGTTAGGCTTCTCTTTTCGATTTCAAACTGCTAATGGATTTTTTACGTGCGCAACAATACACACGGGCATCCGATCTCACTACCCAGAGACCAGAGGGAATTTTTTATTACTAGAAGTACACGTGAAAAAAATCCCGGTCCTCATTGGGGCTTGAACCCGGGACCTCCAGTACTCGAGGCGGACACCATACCTCGAGACCACGCAACCCCTGACGGACTAGACAACATAAACATTGACAGATGTAGATAACGACCGGGATTCATGTCTCCTCCAAATGACGACAGCGCCTAGCTTCTGGAACAAATGTAATTCGACTCATGAGCAACTAGAGACAACTATAGCTTTCAATTTGTATGTTGTCAAGTGAGTCCGCTAGTCTCTAATTCTTACACCCACTTCTTTGGGCGCCAAGCAACGTGGAGTTTATTTATTTATGAACTGTCTTAGTGGCCTAAAAGGGTTGCCCAATTTACATTTAAACTGGTGTTTTTTTTTTTTTTTAATCTAGCTTTGCTATTACCCCCATTTAGTCCTGATTTCATCATTGCATCTATTCTCGATTTCGTCTTCTGATTTGTGTTTGTGTGATGTATATGAATGTGTGTGTGTGTGATGTTTGTGAACGTGTGTGTGATGTGTGTCAGATTTGTGCATGATGTATGTTGTATGTGTGAGATATGTGCATGATGTATGTCATATGTGTGAGATGTATGTGTGTGATTGGAGCTGTGGAAGGACTGTGGAAGATTATGGCAAAATATGGCTGTCCACGAAAGTTTGTCCAAATAGTGCGGCTATTTCATGATGGCATGCAGGCAAGAGTACAGGAAAATGGTGAACTGTCTGAACCCTTTCCTGTCACCAATGGAGTGAAGCAAGGATGTGTCCTGGCACCAACACTGTTCAGCCTCATGTTTTCAGCCATGTTGATGAATGCCTTCGAGAACGACGACATTGGAATAGACATCAACTACCGTATGGATGGAAAGTTATTCAATCTCAGAAGGCTGAAAGCTAAAACCAAAATTAACAGCGGCACCGTCAGAGAGCTCCTGTTTGCTGATGATTGCGCTCTATACGCCAACTCAGAGACGGACATGCAACATAATGTTTCAGCTTTCTCACATGCCTGTGCCAACTTTGGGCTCAATATCAACTTGGAGAAGACTGTAGTTATGTACCAGCCAGCTCCAGAGAATAATCACACTGGGCGAATAACAAAGTGAATGATCATAGACTAAATGTTGTGGACAAATTCACCTATCTTGGCAGCACTGTGTCACAAGCTGTCACAATTGATGACGAAGTGAATGCAAGAATCTCCAAGGCCAGTGCGGCCTTTGGCTGACTGTACAAGAATGTATGGGTGTCAGGGTCTCACATAGACATACATATCAGGGATAGACATACATAGATAGATAGGAGATATATCAGGGGATACAATACCGAGACAGAAACCCTAAGAAGGGAGTTCACCACAACAGAGCATTCTAGAACGCAGGGGTCAGTTTGCCTACTGCGTTGTTAACCCAGGTGGAGCCCGCCTGAAGTGTGCAGGGACCACTCTCACGAGAAGCTCGTGAGGAGTCACACTCCGTGTCCGCCCGACGCACGTCGAGGGCCAGACGGCGACTGGACGCCGAACACGAAGCATGGTTTAGCTTAGGGGGACTAGCTACACAGAAACTAGCTTAAGAGAGAGATTGTTTGATAGTTGATCGATGTGATAGTCATGTGTATGATGCTTTGTTAATGTACCGATAAGATACTGTGATACTGTAATGAATTGCTAAATCATTATTAGTCAAAGTAATGATAATTAATTAGAGTATCAAAAGACAGTATGGAGTTTGTTGCCTGTCTGAACCCGAGCCTTGTTTCCTAGGTCTTTGAGACGTTGACAATAGGACAGAAATGGAATAAGCCTGCAAAAAAAGCTAAAAGTCTACAAAGCAGTTATATTATCCAAACTGCTATATGCTTGTGAAACCTGGACTATTTATCAGCGACACGCTAGGAAATTAAACCACTTCCACACAGTCTGCCTAAGGAAGCTACTGAAGATTAATGGCAAGACAAGATTCCAGACACTGGGCCTAGAAGAGCTCCAGGGCCCCGTATCCACACTCTCGATGAAGAATCAGATTAGCTGGGCTGGTCACGTGACTCGCATGCCAATCACAGGTCCCTAAACGAATTTTTTTTACAGAGAACTGCGTTTTGGTAAACGCTCCCAAGGTGGCCAGAAAAACGCTTTAAAGACACTCTGAAAATCCACTGAAAGCTTTTTAAATTCATCATGATCCTGCAGCCAGAGACCGAAATTCGTGTCGTGCATTTACGCAAGGGTGCGTCACTTGTGAGGCAACCAGGGCTGCAAGAGCGTGGGAAAAAGGCAGGACGAAAAACCACTGCTGGAAATCCCTCCGAAACGTCAATCATTCTTTGCCCACATTGTCAAAGAAAATTTCGACCAAAATAGGCCTTATCCCCCATTTAGAACCCACGGCTCCTACCTTTAACCCCCCCGATGAAATGAATGGTCATCATCTTCTTGAGGGCACACAACCAACATGTGTGTGTTAGTCATATGTGTGTGTTTGGGGTGTGTGTGTTGTTGTGTGTGTGTGTGTGGGGTGTGTGTGTGTTGTGTGTGGTGTGTGTGTGTGTGTGTGTGTGTGTGTGTGTGTTTTTTGTGGTGTGTGTGTGTGTGTTGGTTGTGTGGTGTGTGTGTGTGTGTGTGTGTGTGTGTGTGTGTGTGTGTGTGTGTGTGGGGGTGTGTTGTTGGTGTGTGGTGTGTGTGTGTGTGGTGTGTGTGTTTGTGTGTGTGTGTTGTGTGGCGTGTGCGCGCGCGCGTGTGTGTGTGTGTGTGTGTGTGTGTGTGTGTGGTTTTGGTGTGATGTTTTGAAGGGTTTGTGTGAGGTTTGTGCATAATGTATGTTGTATGTGTGAGATATGTGCATGATGTATGTCATATGTGTGAGATGTGTGTGTGTGATGTATGTCATATGTGTAAGATGTGTGTGTGTGTGTGTGTGTGTGTGTGTGTGTGTGTGTGTATGTGTGTGTGTGTGATAGTGTGGCCCAGAGATGCAATTTTCGTCTCTAACTGAAGAAAGTTTGGTTATATTCACGCTATGGTATTTTACACATATAGAAAATAATCGTGTACTCCTTCCTGATGATGGGTTAGCTAACCTCTCGTATAAGCGCGAAAGGCCGCGGACCCTTTGGAACCTTTCACCTAAGAAACCTCTCGGTAATTGCCAACTGAAATGGAACCTGAGGCCAACCAACGGAGTTCGTGCACTGCGCTAAAACCCCTTGTGTGATATAGGGGAAGAGACTGGAGCTCTTGTGGAGACCCTTTTTGGTAGTTTAAATGATCATCGACAGAAAAGGCATTCGAAATTCCACACTGCCCCTGGAAGCTTCTAACTGAGCTTCTCTGTCAGTCTAGGTCAATGATTCTCCACAGAAAAAACAATCAACATACCACGCTGCGTGGGTAAGCTTCTAACTGAGCTTATCGGTCAGTCTAGGGGAAGGCTTCTTTTACATGTCTTAAGGTACACTGGACATATGGTGCGAGACCCACATATTTATAGACCACTCGACACTTGGTGTGTGATGTGATCAGTATTACATCGGCCGCCTTTAATTTCCTGGTACCATTTTAGACTGAGCCAACTTTGGAGTCCAGGTCATTAAAAACATCCATCGCTGCTGATGTGAACCCATGATCACCGGACGGACAGGCGAGCGTCTAGTCAACACACAGCCGCTGCTCTCACTTAGTGGGTGTACTAACCATATATTAAATATCACAGACAGCCATTATTGACAAGGCTTACATAATCTGTCTCCTCTCTGTAAGGCACTTGATGATGGTAATAAACAGCTATGCTGCACAATTTGCACCAGATGGAGCTATTGATTATCAAGCTATAAATAGTCGTTATATTTTGTTGTACAGAATGCCACGTTTGAGAGCTGCATGGCCAAATGTTGTAAACACGCTCTGTACAATTACCTATTCACCGATTTTCGAGGAAATCATATATCGGCGAGAATTAGAATGTCTGCTCTTCCAGAATGGATTTAGTTTTTTGGGGGAAATTATATAACTAGAAATAAATTATGGCTAGTGATCTCCATTCAGTTGTATAAGAGGAAAGTAGCAAAGATTAGACGACACACTAGACCAGTGTTCGGCAACCTTTTATCTAGTTAGTTAGTCGGTTAGTTGCGGTTCCAACTTCACGGCAACGGGTCGTCCCCATTATGATCCGTTCTTGTATATCACACAAATGTCCCTCACTGCCCACTGTGAAAAAGTGGAATAGACAGGAGTCTCGGCAAGCCAACAGCCCGCACAATTAACTGTTAAATGCCGCGTCAGTTTGGAGCCAAAAAAAAAAAGTCCTCCACGAAAAATCAGATCATCGTCGATGGAATCGCACCCCCAAAATAGTTCTTGACCGGTTTTCCCCATAGGGCTGGGTCTTTTTCCTCAGGGCGGGACCCCCCGAAGCGCCGCACAAAGCCGAACCCGTAGCTCCAGCGCGACTCGCAGGGCTCCGGAAAATGCACGCGTAAACCCAAAAAGGAAACGCTTTCAGCAAAAACCCGGCCGTACTTTGGGAAACACAGTTCCGCTAAAAACTCGGAACTTATGTAAAAAACCCCCCTTTCCAAGCGAATCTCACAGCTCACCGTGTCGTGCCACGCACTCACTCAGTAGCAGGATGACGGAACCTTTATGTAGTTCTGTGCCGAAGTCATATTGCAAAGTCACTCAACCTCGCCAGCCTAAGTACACTATATTTCTATATACAGCAATCACTGAAAATAAAATTATGTTGCTCTTTTTTTATTAACAAGTAGATAATCAAATACTTTAATATAAATAGGAACAAATACAAATTTTATGTTTTGCAAAATTTAATTTGGAACTAAAATGTTGATATCTCGTCCTTGACTTGAGGACTTGATTTAATTTGGAACTAAAATGTTGATATCTCGTCCTTGACTTGAGGACTTGATTTAATATGGAACTAAAATGTTGATATCTCGTCCTTGACTTGAGGACTTGATTTAATTTGGAACTAAAATGTTGATATCTCGTCCTTGACTTGAGGACTTGATTTAAAATTACCACGTCTGACGACGATGGACACTGGTAATAAGGAAAGTTAATCCACCCGCAAAATAAGTCCAGTGCACTCCTCAGTAGTAGCACATATATGGACTACGCCGGAGTTCAAAGTGGATCGAGCGAGCGAGAAAACGACCACTTGTTCAATAAACTACAGATAATGTTACTTAATTGTGTTTTCGTTCGCTCGCTTTGAACTGAAGTGTAGTCCATATACGTGCTACTACTTCTAGTAGCATTGGACTCATTTTTGCATGTGAATTAGCTTTCCCTTATTACCAGTGTCCCTCTCAATCAGGTGAGCCTACTCTGACCTCTGAGTTACTTGTAGTTACATCTCAAGTCAAGGACGAGAAGCCATCATTCTAATACAACTGACGGTGTAGGGCCTGAACCCGATACGTCGGCATCAGAGCACCGGTGGTTTAAGAACGAGCGCACTTATCCACTCTACCATGATGACCCCATACTGAATTCAAAAATTGACATCACTGCATCTCAGGTAGTTTTCTGTAACCGAATGCACTGCAGAGTTTTATAAATAGCCGCAAATACAACAGCACAGAATGTCATTATGCCACAGAACTGACTTCCCGGGAAAATAATACAACCAATGAAAGTGGGTTATTTTAGAACCGTGTGCAGATATGCTTTTTTGAACAGAATAGACGTCGCTGCACGTAATGTAAACATGGGTCTGCAGTCTAAAAATAAACAGTACCGGGGAACTTTACAGACTGTATCACCATGACATGAAATACTAGCAGTCAATACGTTTGACCCCAAAACTTGGTGTCATAGTTGCTAGCATGATGTTTATTCAGCGGTGAAATAGTGGTAAACGCGATTGTAGGTCACGACACTGATCCTGGTTCAATCCCCAGAAGTGACAGGATTATTGTCTTCCACAGTCACGGCGCTAGAGTCGACTCATATATTAAACTGTTAATCCATTACGTTAGCAGAATTAGTTTGTGACAATAACGGTGAACAACATGTAACTATAGACTGGAGTAGTTTTGGCCGCTGAGACGATACATCTCTGTAGGATATTAATGTCATAGTAAGTTATCTGTGTGTAGTTATCCATCCATCCCTCATGTGCCATGCCGGTAAGCGTGGGCTTTCATGATTCGCCATTTCACTCGATCACCAGAGTCGTGGATCAGTTCAGTGTTCTCTCGACTATGCCACGTGGTCAAGCCATCCAGGTATTTACTTCTCTGTCTTCCCCTTGTTCTCCCCCCTCTATCTTGCCAGTTACCACCAAGTTCTCCAATTCATTTCTTCTCATAACATGTCCAAAATGTTGACTGTCTACGTCTAATTTCTCTAATCAGTTTACGGTTTTCATTTGTTTCTTGTAGGACGTGGTCGTTGGTTTTTCTGTCTGCCCATGATATCCTTTGCATTCTTTTCAGAAATCACATTTCTACAGTCATCACATGTTTTTCAGCTTGACTGCTCAATGTCCTCGCTTCACATCCATACAAAAGTACAGGCTCTATATAGCACCTCAACACTCTTTTTCTCGTAGCAAACCAGAAATTTAAGCATAAGAGCATTAATTTCCCCACAACCTCACAGATATCACCCTTGCAAAAAAAAAAAAAAATGAAATAAAAAACTCAAG
>JACEFZ010015651.1:0-25198 GCA_014155875.1 Cepaea nemoralis | reverse complement strand
CCCCCTCGGGGTCCCAAACCCGGGGGATTAATTTTTTTTCCCAAACCATATCAATGATTTTAATTTTGTGGAAGTGATTTGGATTGTTTCACGACGTGTAGATTTGGATTAAAGAATTCCTCTGTCACGGATTATTGAAACATATCAGTGATTTTAATTTTGTGGAAGTGATTTCGATTGTTTTCACCACGTGTAGATCTGTATTAAAGATTCCCTCTGTCGCGGATTATCGAAGATGGAAAACCAAATTGTAAAACGTGTCAAAGTCAACACAAGTAAAGGTTTCGAGAGAGGAGCGTTCCACCAAGCAAACATACTTGTGTTTTCTATAGCAGGACCTCGTGTATTTCGGTTCAACTACTCGCTGAGGCATTGGTAGCACCTTTGGTAAGGATGACTCTCATGTCCTTTTCAGGACCCATCCCCCACTGGTCCAAGCCTGACACTAAGCTCACGCATGTGGCTCCTAGTAGCTGTCAGCATGCGACAGCGGCCGAAAGCGGCAACAGCTGTGAGAGGCTGGCTAAACCAGGCGCTGATAGCCCATTTGGTGTCAAATCAACGGTGAACTAGGGTATGCGTACCCAGCATGTGAAGACATCATTCCTGATTCAACGGGCAAGACGGCGTTTATCTGAAAAGCGTTGTGGAACGTAATGAGCACGGCAAGACACGTAGAGCGCCCTGGTCATCCACTGCACCTGTATTCGTCTCCAGTGCCACATAGTTATTGCAGAAACACATGATGCAGAGAGGATAATAGGAAAATCCCTAAGTATACAGAAAAGTGGACAGTGCAGCAAAAGCCAGAGATACGAAGATACGTCACAGAAACGGGAACGTGACAACCAAAAAGATATGCTCTGGAGCAATCTTAGTGATAGGTTGTGTTTTTCAATTGTGGAACCAAATTCGTGTGGCAATTGGATATTTGGATGTAATTGCAAGTGATCTTCAAGTGGATAACAAGAGGAAGCATTTGTTGAGAAGACGCTGTGGATCTAAGAACCGGTGGACTGAAAACTAGACGAATCTCGGATAAACATAACGGCAAGGATCTGAAAGAACTGAAATAGAAATAGACTGAGCGTCAAGGTGAATGATGATGCAGCTATAGGTATTATTTGTGGATGCGTTAAATAGATGTTGTCCCGGTCTAAACGGAAGCGCTATGATGCCACTGAAATTATATTCTACCAGCTGACCCGGCCCGGCTTCGCCCAGGTCCTGGTGGGGATCTATCTATCTATCTATCTATCTATCTATCTATCTATCTATCTATCTATCTATCCATCCATCCATCCATCCATCCATCCATCCATCCATCCATCCATCCATCCATCCATCCATCCATCCATCTATCTATCTATCTATCTATCTATCTATCTATCTATCTATCTATTGTTGTCTATCTATTTATTTATCTATCTATTGGACGGTTGTTCTAATTCAAACACCAAGCGACTTTACTCACTCCAGAAACGGGCCATGAGTCTAATTTATAGCAAACATTTATCTGACAATCCTAGCCTATATAAACGCCTTCAGTTACTACCATTCCGTAAACGCCTGCTTTTCAATAAAGCTAAACTAATTCACAAAATCCTGCAAAGGAATGCCCCAAATTACCTTTGGCCTTTGTTTAAATATAATGCTAGACACAGTAAACGTTTAACTATACTACACATTCCGAAGCCTAGGATTGACTTATACAAAACAAGCTTAACGTACTCTGCATCTCAGCTGTGGAACAATCTTCCACAAGAAATCAAAGACATCACCAATACCTATTCATATAATCGCAAATTATTCGAACACTATCTCAATACGGATTACCTTCCCCCTTAATAATTGAGATAATAATAATAATAACAAAACCCTAGTATAACAGCCAATCACCTTTTTGTAGGCCCGTATATTCCATATGGCTAATAACAAGTGTCAGACCATTATCTAATATTACTGTGTCGTGTAGTTTTGATGTTTGCATTTTGCCCATGCCTTTATAATGCATATCTTTTATATTGTTACTGTTCTTTGTTAGCCTTGAATGATGTGTGAATGAAATAATGTATGAAAGAGAGTGATAGAAGGGCAGAATGTTAGACGGGCCTGCGTGCCCAATTCTTAACCCTTTGAAAATAAAGTTTGTTCGTTCGTTCGTTCTATCTATCTGCCAGTTTGCCTGTCTGCCTGTCTGTCTGCTTGTCTGTCTGTCTGTCTGTCTGTCTGTCTGTCTGTCTGTCTGACTGACCCGGCTCGGCTTCGCCCAGCTCCTGATGGGGAGCATCTCATTTAATTCATATAAGTAGTCATATAAGCTCCCGTTCTCGACTATCTGTCTGTCTGTATGTCTGTCTGTCTGGCTGGCTGGCCCGGCCAGGCTTCAACAAGTCCCTGGTGGGGAGCATCTCATTTAATTCATATTAGTAGTCATATAAGCTCCCGTTCCCGACTATCTATCTATCTATCTATCTATCTATCTATCTAACTATCTATCTATCTGTCTGTCTGTCTGTCTGTCTGTCTGTCTGACCCGGCCCGGCTTCGCCCAGCCCCTGATGGGGAGCATCTCCTTTAATTCATATCAATCAATCTGTCACCGTCCTAGATCTCTAGGGGAATGAAACTCGGGCTCATACAGGCAACAAACTCCGTTCATATGCAATCTAACATCATTTATTATTATTATGTTACAGTAAGCTGGCGAAGAGAGTTTTCGCAAGCCAGCAATCTGTCATTTGCGTATCACAGGAGTTTACAATAAACATGATTATCACAACAACTCTATCAGCTATCTAACATATGCATAAGACCCCTAAATACACTTGGGTCTAAACTATCAAGTCCCCTTAAGGTAAGCCCTGTTGCTTCCTCGATGTCCAGTCCGTGTCTGCCTTTCCACACGTGTCGCAATCCGACACGGGTGGTAACTCTCTCTGAGTTTCTCGTGGACCCCGCAATCGGCGGGCCCCATCAGTGTCCACGGGGCTGTGGACACACTGACCGGTCCTTCGAGAAGGCTCTGGATTATTCGAGCCTTCGAGTGACTCGGTTCTTTCCCTTTAGCTGGAGTTATATCCCTTCGCTAGTCTCTCTTACTTTTATGTTGGTACCGCCCCTATGTGAGGCTGTGACAGGAGTCCCCCTCCCCCCTGCTTTGATGGGTTATTATATGGTAATTAGTTCTGTACTAATTCTGTCACAGGATCACATAAAGTCGGTGTTTGTAGTTTGGTGGATAGTAACTTGGCAACCTACACATCTGCATCAACAACTCATGTATCCTCCCATACACCACTTCAAGATGATTGCTGAAGAGGTCTCTCTCTTCTATGTTCTTAAACATGCTTATCTGACCGAAGTTCCGTGACGTTTCCAGTTGTTTTTACAACCGCGCCCTTCTCACGTATCCATATGATACCAAGATATAAAACTCTGTGTAAGAGAGTTTTAACAAGACAAATGTCTTGGCTATTTAAGTACACTTGCAAATCTTGTCTTGCGTGTGCATTTCGATACATTTATACTTCCGTATGTTGTATGTTGCTGAATATGTAGTTATGCTGTTGTTTTATCACATCTGACTACGTGTGTTCCTGTTAGCTTGTTAGTGTATTGACTGATATGTTGCTGTTTCTAATAAAGTGACTGTATTTTAATTGTTAGTGTTCAGTTTTGAGTTTGTATAAAGTGTGTGCTCACTGTGTGGTTTAACTCCAAGCGTCACGAGTTGGGATATCCTTTGTCATGAATTACCCAATCTGTGTAATGCATGATCGGGGCATTCAAACAGTGGCGCTTAGATGTAGTGTATTCAATACTAAACATGTATCAACAATTGAGACAGGTAATACATTTTTACATGAAAGACGCAGACAAATTAAAATAAATACGTTTTGCGTACAATTTGTCCGCTCAGTATATCGCTCTCTCATTTAATTCATTCACTCTGTCATTCATACATCTTTCGTACAAAATAGTATTTTGTTATATACAAATATACAAATAAAGTTAAGGTAAGTCTTACTGCCCTTAGAAAAATGGATTAGGCGATATGTTCCCTTTAAGGTAATAAGTAATTTTTGTACGTGTAATCAAAAAATGGTTTATAACTTAAATAGAAAAAATTGTATAGGAAGAATATTTCACCTATGAGTGAAAATACCTGTAATATTATGGTAGAAAATATACAAGTTACAGGTTGACATATTTTATATATATAATTAAATACAAGTGTAATACATATTAACTAATGGTAAATTAATTAACTAACTCCAACGACGATGTGTGTGTTGTCCTCCTGTTGTCCGTGTGTCGTGCCATGAATGTTAACAGTTAATATAGCTGTCCCTTGCATGTTGTACTCGACGTAGTTCTATTCCGGCTGTTTGCGAAGTTTCTTAGCAATAGCGAGTATGCAGTGTTCTTAATCTTTACACGATGACTGTCAGTTCACTGGTTGAAATCACTTCACAGATCTTATATATCGCTCGGATTGTTTTTCAAGCCTTGGTAATTGGTAATATGGCTTAATACACTATAGGGTTCTCAAAGTTTCATGTTCGTGAGTGTTATCAGTAGATTATTCACTTGGGCGTTGATACTTCTGGATGAAAGTTCTATAGTGGGTGTAGAGGTACACTGTTCTATGCAACAGACTAAAATATCACAGCTTATTATATGGCGAATGATTAATGTGCCTAGTGCTCGTCTGCTGGTGCATTAGTTTGCCGTGACAATATGTCCGCAATAATATTATCAGTACCTTTGATGTGGCGGATTTCGAAGTCGAAATCTTGAAGAAGAAGACACCATCTTGAAAATCGATGATTCTTTGGCACACCTTGCTTAAGTACCAGCAGTGGCGAATTATCGGTTAAAACAACAAAATGCGAACCTAAGAGGAACTTAGATAAACGACGCATACAAAAAAGTAGACTTAATGCCTCCAACTCAACTGTGGAATAATGGATCTCTGCCTTTTTAAGCTTCCGGCTGACATAGAGTATCGGATGTCTTACGCCTTGATATTCCTGCATCAGGCATCCTCCAATTGCGATAGCACTCGAATCTGTGGTCAGAATATAAGGTATATCTATGTTTGGTAATCTTAATACGGGTGGGTTAGAAAAAATTGATTTCAATTTGCACATTACATCCTCTAAGCGGATACTCTTACAAATTTTTTCTGGATGATCTTTTGTCAACAGATTAGAAAAAACTGATGTGAGTTCCGCCCAGTTTGGTATAAACTTGGCATAATAGTTTATGAGACCTAACAGGCTTCTAACCTGTTTCTTTGTAGTTGGAACTTCTAGGTTGAGAATTTTTGATACGTTTCTATCATCTGTCAATAGTTTGCCTTCGGAAATCCTATGACCTAAGAAGTCTATTTCTTTATAGCCTATTTCAACCTTGGAAGGTTTGATAGTAAGTCCAAAGAGAAGGATTTGATTAAAGGCTTGTTGGAGTGTAAGTAAGTGAGAAGTCATGTCTGAAGAATGGATACATATATCATCAATATATGCTTGCACGTCCTTGATGCCGTGCAATAGCAGTCTAGTTAACCTGACGAATGTGGCGGGAGCGTTTTTGAGACCAAATGGAAGATATCTCCATTCGTACAGCCCAAGTGGTGTAGCGAATGCTTTTATATGCCTTGAAGAGGGAGATAGTGGTACTTGCCAGTAACCTTTAGCTAAATCAAGCTTAGAAAATAAGGATGATTGAGACATATTCAAAATGAGGTCTTCACAGCTGTTCATTGGCTCAGCATCTGTCGTGGTTATAGTATTTAATTTTCTGTAATCTATGCATAAACGAATAGTTTGGTCCTTCTTTTTCACCAGGACAATTGGCGAAGAGTGCTGGAACCCAGATTTCTGTATTATTTTATTTTTTTCTAAGTCCAAATTTCTTTGTCTAAATTTGATCTATAATGTAAAGGAATTGAATATGGTCTACATTTGATAGGTGTTAGATCTGTCAACACAATTGAATGTGTTATTTTGTCAGTCTGTCCAGGTTTGTTTGAGAAGATAGTTTTATAGTCGTTAAGAAGAGACAAAATGTCTTGTCGCTGCTGTTGTGTCAAAGTGTCAGAGATTTGTATGTCCTTCATCGTACTGTCGTCGTTCATAATTGGTACTGGAATTTCTGTATTGTCTACGTCCGTCTGATTTATTACTGTCGCTACTGTTTGTAAATTGTCTTCAATGTCATTGTCGTCGTCGTCAAAACTAATCGTTGCCAGTGTGTCGTTAAATTGGTCGCACTTGTCATTATCCCATATTGTCGGTACTGTGAATATGTTTTCGTCGTCTTCGTTGTCACAAGAATGAGTCGTTAATGATGCTTCGTTTGTCGAGGTGTCATTTAGTCGGGTAATTGTCGTTTCGTTTTCGTTGTCCTTCTTGTCGGTCTGGTTATTGTCATCTGTTATCTGCGTCTGCTTGTTCTTGTCACTGTCATTTCTAGAATAGTACGGTTTTAACATATTTACATGGAATATTTTCAACTTTCCATTCAAAGAAATTTCGTAGTCAACTTCCGAAATCTTTCTTACAACTTTAAATGGTCCCTGCCAAGAGGTTGATAGTAAATCTCTCTTGTCAGGTAGTAATAGTAAAATGTCTTGATTTGGTTGTAATACAATCGTTTTTGCCCCTTTGTTGGCTTACTGCCTGTACCTAAAACCTTTCTCCTGTAATGATGCTCTGGCCAGTATACAGGATCTAATTATTTTGTCTCTGGTGTCAGTGACCAAATCATAGGTGGAAACTGGTAATTGGATGTTTACGGGTTGTGATATTATATCTTTGTAAATAGTGAGATGTCCTCTTGGGTTCGCTCCGTATATCAATTCAAATGGAGAGAACCCCGTACTTGATTGTGGGACTTCTCTGTATGCGAACAGCACCGTTGGGAGAAGTATATCCCAATCGGCTGGATTTTCAGCTGTCACTTTGGATAACATATGTTTTAGGTCCCCATTCAATTTTTCGCAAATTCCATTTGCGGCCGGTCGATAGGGACTTGTAAAACATTGTTTTATGCCTAGTAACTTAGTTACCGATTGGGTGGCATTGGATATGAATTGCGTTCCTCTATCCGATATTATCTTCTCCGGAAAGCCAAAACGGGAGAATATCTGTAATAATACGTCCGTCACATCCTTAGAGGAGATATATTTTAATGGAATCATTTCTGCCCACCTTGAACACAAATCAACGAGTGTAAAAATGTATCTATTTCCTTTGTTTGAGATGTGGTTCAAAGGACCTACTAAATCAACCGCCAAGATTTGAAATGGTCTCGAGGCAGTTGTGGTTGATTGAATTTCTGCCGTAGGGTTTTTCCCTTTTTTGATTAGTTTCTGACAGGTATCACATGATTTACAATGAGTTTTTATGTCTTGGCAAAATTTAGGCCAATAAAATTGGCTCAGGACTCTGGCCCTGGTTTTTTCATAACCCATATGACCTCCGAAAGGTGAGTCATTGGCTATATGTAGCACTTTCTCACGATGTGACTGAGGTAAAACCACTTGCTGTATCGTGGCTTGATCTCTGGTATATAATCTAGTTAGAATATTGTTATTTAGTCTAAATGTCCAAGAAGCGTTTTTCGTCAATTTTGGCTTTAATCCTACTAGCCGAAAATATTGCGAAAGAGTTGGATCTGCTTTTTGTTCTTCTATAAACTCGGTGGTGGTAATATTGGGTGAAATGATTTGTAGCGACTCCTGAAGTTGGTCGTTGTGGGTTTTGTGTGTCATTTGTCTTGTTACTATATTAACGTATTGTGTGTGTGTACCAGAGTACAGAACCAACAAAGACTGGGTTTTTATACAAAGACTGTTTATTTTCTTCACAATGACAACATGGCTTCTTCCCAGTTCTAAGGCGGGATGTAGACTGTCCCTGACAACCCCCTACGTCACGACTTGAGCATCCCCCCCCCCATTCTCCTCCGATGCTCAATCGTGCTGTAGCTGTTTCCCACTAGATCCTAATACCCTAATACTCCACTACTGTTACACCTCCCTATGTTTACTAAAGAATTTTCCTTATAAAGGAAAAATCTTTACTCCTCATCCCCTTACTCTATTCCCTCTTTTTCCTTATCTCTCACAGTTCCTCTAATCCTCCCCAAACCATCTCCAACTTACGTAACTATTCTATTTCCTCAACTATTTCCCTTGCTATTTAGTTATCCCACTTCTTCTTCGTTTCTGGCCCTTCAAACAAACATAACATATTTACATATCCTTAATAACATTTAAATCTCAACTTTATACAATACATCATAACACATCTTCTTAAATACTTCTTTTCTACTTCATAAGCAATCCGCTTACCATTTCAAACGCTGATACCAACTCCCTTTTATCCTCACCAACCCCACTAATTCTCCACATTCAACTAACCTGAAATCACTTTCACACGATAGGAAGACAAAGAATCGGTGGCCACCGGTAATTTAAAAGAAGCAGTAGAACTCTTCCACACAAAGACCACACTCATCTAAATCACACACCCCCTTTACCCCCCTATGTCATTTGAGACTTTATGTAATAAAGTCTAAAACAATTATATCCTCCCACAGTACCACTCATTATGGTAACAGTTTACGCTGCTATCTACAGCATTAAATACCAATCATCAAAAATATTCTTCACTTCCAAGTATCTATATATTACAGACACTACCTTACCTCAACCTCACATTGTAATGTTAACCACAAAACACATCTCGAGGACACAATTAAAAAGGTCTATTATCCCTTAAGACCTCCTCCAACATTATACACATCACCTCAGATAACCTCATCACCTCGCATAACTAATCTTCTCCTATACCTCAGTCAAATATTCTCTCTTAATGTCCATTTCTTATGGGCATATCTACTAAAACTTCCACTTATGCCGTTATCAACAGCAACCTTATACTACTCCTAACTCCTGTCTGTGACTACTTGCAATCAACTTTATCTCAGTCCATATATTACGGACTCTCAAAAACCCCATGTCATTATGTCTCCCCTATGTTCATTTCTCACTAACACACTTACACCCCTTTCCTATTGTACTGTTATCCACAGTGTCTAATCAAACATGGATCCAATTCATGTTTACTCTTCGTCTGGGGTAATTTTCTTATTCTTCTATAACCCAGCAATCTCGTGTATATCATGGCTCTTCTGACCCCACGGAAACTATGTTCAATACTTTCCCCTCATTTACTCTACTGTTGTATTCATTAATCTTTTCTTCTCCCATATGGCCTCCAATCCCATATTTTTCTAATTAATGCTGACTTTAGTGTATCTCTAAACTTTCCCATAACCATTTTACTTGTGTAGTAACCCCGTCGTATGTTTCCAACACTTCATATCCATATTAACCTCTCTACGCTGATTATCACAGCAACCAAACACCCATGCCCTTATTCTTCACAAAGAGAATGTGTCTCTCTATTATCTCTCAGTAGTTTTATTAACTCTTTTCTGAACGAAGGGTCCTAATTAAAGCCCCCTGTATTTTCTTTATTCTAGACAAAACCCTGTAAATTAAACATAACTTAATTAACTACTATTCAACATACAAAACAGCGAAATAAAATCACAACAGAACATCTTATCCCCCCCCCCCAAATTTTTATAACAATCATTTATGTTTCCCCTCAACTCAACTAAAGGTATGATGATGATGGTGATGATGATGGTGATGATGATGCAACATACATCCTATTCTATTGTTACCTAATACTACTGGTCTCTTTTACGGACCAGTAGTTTGTACACACAATTCTAAGAACACAATAATCCTATTCTAAAATAATAACAATCATTTTACAAGACCAAATCAAGAAAAAAAAACTTATTATATATGAGGCATTGAAACTTAGGCTCAATAAAACAATCAAATAATAGCCATCATTTTCCAGTACCAACTCAAGCATAAAAACATATTATATATGACTCATGACTCATAAAACTCAGAGTGAATAACCCACGATTTTTTTAAAAAAACTCTCTTCAAATTACTACGTACAGTGGCCCACCAACATTGGCCTCTCATACTAAGTAACGTAACGCATATCTATTTATACAGGTCATTCCAGTATTTCTATGACCGAGAAAACAAAACACTTCACCGCCAAGTATGTATATCTGTTAACTACAGACCATCATAACGCGGAACAATACTTGTTCCCCTCAACCAAAATCACTACTCAACAACTGACCGTTCCTTTTTCTGGAAGTCAAACATTGATTATCTCCCCTCACAATTTTCTATCTTTTTCCAGCCTAACCCCTAATACATCATAACATCTAAAATATCCTCTTAAGCAAGCACTGTAAACTACAGGTCGACTCATTTATTCTATTACTAATGTGGCGATTATTCCAATGTCATCTCAATGTACCAGCCGTCATCTATCTACTAACCTGTGGCTCGGCACACCAATTGTTTCCCTTGGCTTTGTACCAAACATCACTACAAGTTCCTAATCATTACTGTTAACTACAGTATCTCCACCATGCTACTCCCATCAAAAGAACTTGTCTAATTACTATAGACCTCTCACCAAAACAACTAATTCTACTTCTAATTTTCTCGTCTATCCGACGCAATTACTTAACGTATCATTATTTTCTAACATCTCACCACGACTACTCCAAGCTATCCTCAAGTCTTTCCTAGCACTCTTGCATCGTGACGATAATCAAACCGGTCACCCTCCTCGGAACACGTTCTCCAACATTCATTTTACTAACCTTGTTTACCTCCGTATCTTTCACTCTTATTTATCGGAATTCTTTCAGAACTGCAACCCACGCCACTTATAACTGACAGCAGACCTCTCTTTTCTCGTTCCTGTTAAGAATACTAAACATGTCTTATGAAACATCATTCAGAATGTTAACTCCGTTTTCGTCATATAACTTCCATAATTTCCTTCCAACGTCAGATATTCTACGAAAAGACATCACAATTCTCCAATCATTTTCTTTCTATCTCTCGATTTTCGCATACTCTACGTTCCACATTTTATCAACGTCACTTATCAACCACTCTTCTCATATTCATACGGACTATGATATACAACCTCGCTCTCATCTCACGACTACTCTCGCATCGCGACAACCTAACATCTCCATACTATTACTACAAAAAAAAAAAAACACTTTAGACGCCACCTCAACATTCCAGCAATCACTCACCACAACCTAAGCGTATTGATCTCCTCTACACACCTCGACACAAGCCATATCAACACCACTCTTACATTTTATCTATGTATTTCACTTAGGCGACGTCACCACACCTCTCTCCTACTTCCTTCATCACGACTAACAGCTGTCTGACTACAGTTATACTCACGTATGAACAACGCACAACCAGACGAATTATTCCAGAGGACTTTCTCAATTCACTGCTTTCTTATATCTCATTTACAGCACTATCAACTATCTCTCAAACAAACTTCATTCCAACAGGTCACTAATCTCGTAACTATCATTCTATACTTCTCCACAAGCACGACGTAACTCGTATTCTTTAAGCATCAACTTCTACAGTCTTTTACTCTTAATATTCTCGCGTTCAACTGGCTATTTTACACACAGGATACTCAATTCCTCATCAATCTATATCTCCTCACCAGACACTCTCGATTCACCTGTCAACCATACTATACTTACTTCTCAAACTCCCAAGCGAAACTATTTCAGACATCACGTCATAGTTCTGAGTCAAAGCATTTCTAGTACTTAGTTTATCTCTCACCCTCTACTAATTCTGTGCTGAATCTACTTTATTTTAATCACTTCAGTTATACATCAGTCAAGCTGATTAACTCTCCATTCTTTCCATTCTGGACAAAGGAGTATTTTTTTTTTACCTAGTTTCCACTCTCTACATCACAACCAAACACACGATATCCTGTATTACGTAATCCACGTGGAATATCATTTGCCGTACTTCACTATCCTCAACAACACCATCGCCTACCCTGTACCATGCTACACCAAAAAATTCATCTGCCTATTTTAGACAGCTCATATACCTATATGCTCAAACCGCAGTTCTTCTCATAATCCAAAACTATTTCATTTTCCTTCTTCCCCCATGGAATTTTAACCGTTATAGAGTGTGTCCAAGTTAAATACTTCACTGTCTTTCAATACATTAACCCGTCTTTCTCTTATTATGTCATCTTCACTATCTGTTGTCATCCTGTTAAAGTACTCAGGTCTTAAGGTCATAAGGTCTTCTATTTTACTTAAGTCACTTTCTGTCGTTGAGTAAATTCCCGCTATCTGTCTATCACTATTCTTCTTCTTACATGTTTTCTTTCTATTTCCTTTATTTGCGTCGGTCTGCTCACTGTTTCCTATATACCTTATGTAACGTTTGTACTTCCCCATTTCGTCTTCAGATGACACACTGACAATAGTTCCCTCATCAGATTCATTATAGTAGTTCACTGCAGCCACGTCAATTCCATTTCCATAGTCGCCTTTAGAACGTCTGAGTTTCTTTCTCTTTCTTGGTCTTCGTCCCTTAACCTTCCCTACTTTCTTGTCATATAAACTGGTATCTATTTCTAAAGAGTCATTAACCAAAACTCTGTCCGTCTGTCTACCAGTAACTACACCGTATGAGGGAACATCACGCTTCGATTCAGGATCTGCTCGTAGTGCAGCTCTCTCATTCTCCGAATCATCAGTAATAATATCTGTTTCAGCATCACTATAATATGCGGCTGTAGGAATATCTTCTCCGTAATCTGAACTCTGCCAGCTAATATTCCTACACCATTTGGGAATTAGTTTTATGTCTATATCTGAGGACCTTGACACGGCAGTACCTCTATTTACTATCATACTACTATTCCTTTCTTCAATACTTTTCCTCTTTGGCTTTCTTTCGTCCTTGGTTCTCATCTGTCTATCTTTCTTAACTTCAACCTTGTCTCCCTTAGTCAAATGAGTTGATTTTGCCTGAGTTTCTATTAAGTCAGTTTGACTTCCCTTTGTTATCTTGCTGGCTGGTTGTACCTGGACCTTTTTCTCTACTGTATCTACCTGAGTCTGTGTACTATTTTCTATCTTATTACCTGCTTGCGTCTGTGTCTCTCGGTTTCTTTTCTTTACTAATATCTTCGTCTTCTTTTCCTGTTCAATCCTAATATTGGCCAATACTTTAGGAGTCGTTGAATTCTTATCTTTGTGTTCTACTCTGTCCTTCGATCCTGACTTCAAATATTGTCTTTGTCTCTTTTCAAACCAGTCGTTACGTCTTTTTCTAGCGGTTGCACTGTGAGAGGGCCAGTTCCATGCTTTCCCTGAAAAGTTTCTCTCACGCCCATTTTTGTATTTATAACTGCTATACCAGTCCGACCTTTCACTATTACGTCTGTTCTTCTCACTGTCTTTTACTCTATATCTATTAGGCCTTGGTTCATCATAACTATATTGTCTTCTGTCTTTATTAAGCCATGGCTGTCTCCTGTTATTCTTTCCTACTCCATTACAGTCTACCATAATTCTATAAGGGTCTTGTCTAGTCGTTCTGTTTTTCAATGTTTCCATACAATTCTCTACTTCCGTAATTGACACCTTTAATTCCCCTAACCAGGTACTAAGACGTTGTAATTCCCCACACAAATAATTCATATTAACTTCCTTTGAAATATCTATCAACCTGAAACAATATTTCTACTTCTTCTTCTGTATATTTCTTTGGTACCTGGAGAAAAAAAACTTGTCCTGAGTTCAGCTGAAATATGCCTGATTCTCCACTGTGCTGTGCTGAGTCTTCTAAGCTGAAATATTTATACCTATACAAGCAACCAAACAATCAATTCTTATTAATATCTAAATTAATTAACTAAAAATTAACTTTTCTATCCACTATTAAATATGTTACCCCCTTTTTTTTTTCTTGTTGAGGTTATCTTTCCAACCGAAAATGAAGTTCCTGGCGTCTATGTCTCTGTCTACTGAGTTTGAGAAAGCCGGTACTCGAGTACTTGAATTAAGATCGACAAAGCGGGTTCTGTAAGGACCAAAAATGCTCGACTGTAGTCCACAGGCCTCGATAGGGCACCACAAAATCTCACAGGGCCTCGATAGGGCACAACAAAATCTCACAGGGCCTCGATAGGGCACAACAAAATCTCACAGGGCCTCGATAGGGCACAACAAAATCTCACAGGGCCTCGATAGGGCACAACAAAATCTCACAGGTAGTTAGGGAGTTTCTTCTCAGGTAGTCTCTCTTCTTGGGATGCTCAGTACCGTGCTTCAACCCCTGGTTGGGTCCCTTCTGAGATGGAGTACATCATCGACGTCTTGAGATAGTCTGACAGACAACAGCGAGCGGCTCTCGATTGCAGTAGAGCCCCGAGATAGTCTGACTCGTCAACAAAACATTGGGCAATCCATGAAGTAATGCCTTATTTATTTACTGTCTCTATTGTCTTTTACCAACGTTCTTTTTTTCTATTTGTTAGCGTTCAGAACGAAACCTATTTAACATTGAGGCTGAACTTGATTGTCTTATTGAAATGTTCTTTCTCACCTGACTCAACGATCAGACGACTGGATTTCTGGATTGCCCTTTAGCCAAAGTTCCGTTTGCTCAAGACC
The DNA here is from genome assembly GCA_014155875.1 of Cepaea nemoralis. Lineage (NCBI taxonomy): Eukaryota > Metazoa > Mollusca > Gastropoda > Stylommatophora > Helicidae > Cepaea > Cepaea nemoralis. Next base: position 10,534 of record JACEFZ010015651.1, on the reverse strand, counting down.
TGATCAAACTGAGCCGACTTTCAGCACACTCCTCGTTCGAGATATTGATTCACTGACTTGAACTTGACATATTCGGCAGAGTAATGACCAAGAGGAGTCGTTATGATGGTGTTTGCAGGCGCTGCCACCCGTTATGGCAAGTTGGGTTGGTTTTCACTCTTCTCTTGACGCCAATTTATTTGTTATCTCAAGTCTTGAAAAAGACTTACAGACAACCGATCCTGGCCGGGCTTTTGGTCGCTGTATTCACAGATAACTTATACTTATTGGCCATCTTTCCCACTGCGCCTTGTTACGTTCAATGCTGGTTTAAAAGCGCGCCGAAATTGTTTCTGGCGATTTAGACAAACGGAGCAAGGATCATCTTCTCAGTTTTTGACCTCCGCGATGTTATATAGTATACGGCATGACTTCGCGTTGTTTCTCTGTAGACCGGATTATACCAGGCTCGAATCCTCGGTCGTAGGCTCCAAAATGAGTCCTGTACCAGAGTACAGAACCAACAAAGACTGGGTTTTTATACAAAGACTGTTTATTTTCTTCACGATGACAACATGGCTTCTTCCCAGTTCTAAGGCGGGATGTAGACTTTCCCTGACAACCCCCTACGTCACGACTTGAGCATCCCCCCCCCCCATTCTCCTCCGATGCTCAATCGTGCTGTAGCTGTTTCCCACTAGATCCTAATACCCTAATACTCCACTACTGTTACATGTGTTGTTGCACATTTACAGGCTCAATATTTTGTGGATCGATGGCGTCCTCAGTTCGAGGTGTTAATTTGATGGTATCATTGAAAGATTCAACTGCCCCTGTATTCTGCACCTCTGTGAATTCGTTTCGAATTCCGTCATCGGTTGTCTCCCTTGTGCTTTTGGCAGTTTGAGACAAGCACGCGTGGTTTTTCATTTTGGAACCACTGTTCAGTTTTTGGATACAGTTTTTCTGTTCCCATTCTCTGATTTCTTTTTCAGAGCAGGATCTTATGTTGGAAGTTTCCCAAGGATGATTTCAGAGGGCAGGATTTTCTAGTACTGCGCATAGCACTTGTCCTGATATAAAAGGTGTCCGAATTTCGGCAAGTGCTAGGGGGTATCTTTCGATAGTGCCTGCGAATGTGAGAAACGTTACGTATTTGTGTGTGTAGTCTTTGTCATTAACTAATGTTTTCTTAATTCCACAAAGAGTTGCGCCGGAATCGCGTATTAATGTACATTGTTTGTTATTAACAAAACCTGTTGCAAACTTTAACTTGCCTGTTGATGTTAAGGCTGCGTTGGCCATTTCGTTAGAAACTGGGATTGTGTGGTCGCATAACAAAATTGTATCAAGCTGAAATTTTCTCCAGGTGTTACATGTGTTATCAGTGATGGTGTTAATGATTTCTACTGCATTACCTGACTCACTCGTACTTTCATTCTGGATGTCGCATTCGTTCTGTTGTTCAATTTCTTCATCTGAGGATGTGTCTATTAATGCGGCATTAGCCTGCTTCATCATCTTTCGTCCGTCACAGCGTGCTGAATAGTGCCCAAAGTTCGAACAAAAATAACATTTGACCGCTCTCTGATATGCGTTCCTTCTGTTCTTTTGTTTTTCCACCATCATTTGCAGATGATGTGGATAATTTGGTGATTTGTCACACATCGCGTACTCTTCGTGTCTCAGATGACAATACTGGCACATTACTGGCTTTGTGAACTTAGGGCTTTGTTTGAACCTATTTTCATTTGGTTTTGAATATTTGGTGTTTGTAACCGCTGCTGTTTCATTTTGGCTCATATTCAACTGAAAAATATCGCGGTTCGCTGTAAAATATGCGCTCCCCTTATTTTCTATTTCTTGAATAGTTTTACAATCCATTTGTCTCAAAATTTTAGAAAAAGGTGTTGGTATTGTGCTAATAATTTTATCAATTATAATTAGCTCCTTCAGTTTATCATGGTTGTTATTTGTTTTTGCTGAGGTTATCCATTTTGTACAAATATCTTGGACTGTAGACACGTAGTCTATGAAAGTTTGGTTAGGTAATGGGGTTAATTTGGAGAACTGTAGTTGATAGCCTGCTGTATCTAGTGAAAAATTTTGTAGTATTCTTTGTTTCAAATAGTCGTAATCTTTCCTCATGTCTTGTGGAACTGTCTCTATCACTTTTAAGGGCTCTAAAGCTAAATTTCTCATCAGAATAAATGACCAGTCGACTTTTGCGACGTTATGATAAGTCATCAAGCACTCAAAGTTCTCTAAGTATGCGCTGATTGAATCTCCTGAACAAAACGGCTTGACCAGGCCTTTATATTTGTTGTATTTGTGTTCATCTTCTTTACTTTTAATTTTGTTTACCGACATTTCCAAGTTGGAATCAATTTCCATTTGTTTCAGTTTTATCTGTTTTTCTGCGCTTAATTGGGCTTGCTTGGTCGCAGCCTCGAGTTCCATTTGCATCTTCTTCTCTTCAGCCTGCAGTTGCATTTTCTTTTCTTCCGCTTCCATTTGCATCTTTCTTTCCTCAGCCTCAATTTGCATCTTCTTCTCTTGAGCCTGCAGTTGCATTTTCTTTTCTTCAGCTTCCATTTGCATCTTTCTTTCTTCCCTTTCTATTGCTCTTTCTTCTCGTGCAATATTTTCTGAATGTGTCTTTTGTGCCCATTCTGAAAGTTTTTCCTCAATATATCCTAACCTAATACCTAATTCAATGCACTGTTCTAATGTTGACATCTTGTATTTTAGTTATTGTTTACTTTATTGAAATTAAATCCCTTTGAAATTAGTTTGGGTTTACAAAAGTTGGTTATCCCCCTTAATGTTTACATTCAAATTTACACGAGCAGGTTTACTTGGTTATGAGATTAGCATATACATAAAAATCAATACAAAGAAAAATGTTACATCACTGAATCAAGGATGAGTATCGCTTAGGGACATAATGAGCATGAAATGAAACTCATCTTATTTTTCCTGATCTCTCGACTGTAGTCTTGTTGTGCTTTTCTGTTTTCTCGCCACTGCTGGAGTACAGGTTACATACACACGATATTTCGCGGAACAATCTGATGTTGGAATCAAAAAAAATTAGTAAGGGTCAATGTAATTGTCACAGTCATGTCAATGTCAAATTTTATGAACATTAGTATAATTTCAAATATCAAATATCTTTGTAGAGGGACTATAATAGCTCATTCACAGATAATATGCTGATAGCTGCAAAGTATTTGACTTTGTCATGTATGATATATATATATATATATATATATATATATATATATATATATATATATATATATATATATATATATATATATATATATATATATATTTTTTTAATTTTTTTTTACTTGGCAAAACCAAGAGCTGTCTGGAAAGTAAAGCTTCTGATTGCCAAAACCGGCTTGCCCCCAAATAGCCTGTCACCGTCCTAGATCTCTAGGGGAATGAAACTCGGGCTCATACAGGCAACAAACTCCGTTCATATGCAATCTAACATCATTTATTATTATTATGTTACAGTAAGCTGGCGAAGAGAGTTTTCGCAAGCCAGCAATCTTTCATTTGCGTATCACAGGAGTTTACAATAAACATGATTATCACAACATCTCTATCAGCTATCTAACATATGCATAAGACCCCTAAATACACTTGGGTCTAAACTATCAAGTCCCCTTAAGGTAAGCCCTGTTGCTTCCTCGATGTCCAGTCCGTGTCTGCCTTTCCACACGTGTCGCAATCCGACACGGGTGGTAACTCTCTCTGAGTTTCTCGTGGACCCCGCAATCGTCGGGCCCCATCAGTGTCCACGGGGCTGTGGACACACTGACCGGTCCTTCGAGAAGGCTCTGGATTATTCGAGTCTACAAGTGACTCGGTTCTTTCCCTTTAGCTGGAGTTCTATCCTTTCGCTAGTCTCTCTTAATTTTAAGTTGGTACCGCCCCTATGTGAGGCTGTGACACAATCATGTGTCATGCCGGAAAGCGTGGGCGGTCATGACTCGCCATTTCACTCGATCACCAGTGTCGTGGATCAGCTCATTTAATTCATATAAGTAGTCATATAAGTTCTTGTTCCCAACTGTCTGTCTGTCTGTCTGTCTGTCTGTCTGTCTGTCTGTCTGTCTGACGGTCCGGCTGTCTGTCTGTCTATCCATATATCTATCTGTCTGTCTGTCTGTCTGCCTGATTGTTTACCTTCTCGTCCTTCCGTCTCTCCCTCCGTCTATCCAACCCTCTCTATCTATCTATCTACACGACGAACATTGACTATTGAAGCCAGTCGAAATACCCCTATCACCCCAGATAAACGTCTGCTGACGTCTGACCCCCGAAAGCCTGCCATTCAAGGTGCACACATGCTACCAAGAACAAATCAACCTCTCCTTCCTACCCCCACCCTCACACGTGAAGGAAATAACTACCAGGAAGATTTCCCTAACCTCACTTCCAACGAACCCTCGTTGCAAGCAGCAGTAAACACGCACGGTAGTAATACCACCTTGACACACCAAGACCAAGACAGCTATGGGCTCCATAGCAGACAACAAGAGGTTCCGAATCACCAAATCCAGGCCAGTAATGATCGACCAAGCGGACAACACGCTCCGCATCATTGGAGTCCAGAACTTCTACACTTGATGCAATTTAGTCCTGCCGCATTGAATCAAGCCCTTATGATGTCTTTACAATACAGACCTGTGAGATAGGATATGTATTAAAAACGGAACCCTATATGCATTGATACCAGCAACAGAGCTTCCTCCTTGAACTTTAATTGCTTACTGTTTAACGTTTTATTTCCCGTGTGGGATACTCCGCTTTAAACAGAGACATTGACTTGTGTAGTCATTTATTAATTCTGTTGGATAACAGTTGGTTACTTAGCTTGTGAAGTAGATTTTTCAGGTTAATTATTTGTTGTATGTTCTTTAATTCGTTTTGTTCCGTGTTTGCATTATATTCGTTGGTCTAATTAGTTATATCGTTATAATATTGTCATTTACATATCGATTTGGATTACTGATATTTTGTAAGTTAATGTAATTGTGTTTTTTTTTATGATCTTGTATTTTTGCTTGACTTTGACTAATTTACATTTTCTTCATGGATGAAATGTCTGAGAAGTGGCAACACTGGCTCAATAAGTCAGGAATACGCCTTGGACACTTAAACATTTGCAGCTTATTTAACAAGCTACCAGAGTTATCTTCTATTCTCAATCAAAATTTTCATTTATTCGGCCTTAGTGAAAGTAGGCTTAACGATAACATTTCAGATGAGGACATCTCTATTAAAGGGTACAAAGTTTTCAGAAGGGATCCCTGTAGGAAACAAGAGACAGGCATAATAACATATGTTTCTAATTTACTAAATGCTAACCGTAGGCTAGACTTTGAAACTTGCGAAATAGAATGTATTTGGTTAGAGCTAAAACTTCAAAACCGCACACCCCTGATAATTGGCTACCTCTATCGAAATCCCAGTGCTGGACACGTCTGGTACGAAAACTTCACTACCATGATGGATGTGGTTTTCGCTTCCGGTAAAGAAATTATACTACTCGGAGACTTTAACATTGACACCAACAAATCCAACATAATATGGGGAAATATAATTGCATCATACAATTTCCAACAAATAGTACAACAAGCTACTAGAGTAACAAAGTCATCTTCAACAATCATAGATCACATTTATGTAACTTGCTCAGACAACATCATAGAATGCACCGTACCCAATTGTGCAATGAGCGATCACTACCCAATATGCTGCACGTGGTCTAAAAAAGGAATTAAAACTCCTAAACATAAACACATAAGTGTAAAATATAGAAGTTACAAAAATTTCAACCAAAACGCATTTTTACAGGACTTGCTCAGTTCACCTCTAGACAATGTATATCAGCTTCCTGACCCGGATGATGCTTTGGAATTCTGGATGAAAACCTTTATTGATGTTTTTGATAGACATGTGCCAATCAAGGAAGTTCGAGTAAAACACCACGTCAAGTCACCTTGGATCACACAGGAAATACTTGAAATTATGAGAGACAGAGATAAAGCACATAAAAAGCGGGATCTCAACGTATACCGTACTCTTAGAAACAAAGTTCAATATACCATACGACGGGAAAAGAAAAATTACTTTAAGAACTTAGTAATAGATAAAACAAATAGTAAGGATATATGGAAGGCAATTAACACTTTGACAAACAAGTATAACTCCCGAAATTCCTTACCATCAAATCATATTACATGCGACCAATTCAGTAAGTTCTTTCAAACTGACATAGACCAGTTGAAGGCTTCAATACCTAATTCTCCTTGCAACTTATCTTTGCTGTCATCGTTTTGCGAGAGTAGATGCTCCCGCGATATTCTTTCCGACATACCGCTAATGACAATCACTGAAGTATTCACTTACCTCAGTAACCTAAAAAACACAACCTCATCTGGCTTAGATGGAATCAGCAACCGGATTCTCCGTTGTGCTGCGCCAGTGATCAGTATATCACTAACCTATGTATATAATCAGTGTCTCACCAAAGGTCACTTTCCATCAGCTCTCAAAATCGCTAAAGTGTACCCTCTTCTTAAATCTGGTTCATTGGACAATGGTCTCCCGAACAATTACAGACCCATTTCTTTACTATCATCACTATCTAAGCCACTAGAAAAACACATCCATAAAGTAACATTACAGTATTTAGTTCGCAACAAGCTTATTGTTGACAGCCAATCAGGATTTCGACCAAAGTATTCTTGCCATACGGCCCTAACAAACATGATAGAAAATTGGCACGAGAGTATAAACAACAACAGTCTATGTGGAACTGTGTTTATTGATTTCAAGAAAGCATTTGATATGATAGACCATGTTATTTTAATTAAGAAACTTGAGACAATGAAAATTGGTCCTAATGTAGTCACTCTAATATCATCTTTTCTATCGGACAGAAAGCAAGTAGTATCACATAATAAATCGCTGTCTCAAACCACTACATTCAATATTGGAGTACCACAAGGCTCTATTCTTGGCCCTCTATTATTTGCCATATATATTAACGATCTACCTTTGCATCTTTCATCGTCCTGCGATCTATTTGCAGACGACTGTACAGTGTATACAAACGCTGAAAACTGTATTTTACTGGAGTCGTCTTTACAACAAGAATTAAATAATGTAGTTAGGTGGAGCTATTCAAACCGTATGAAAATTAATATCACTAAAACAAAATCAATGTTATTAACAACCAGACAAAGACTTCAAACTCTAAGCTCACACACATCACTTCAACTTCACATCGATAACATGCCAGTAGAAAGTGTAATTGAGCACAAAACATTAGGCCTAATCATTGATAGAAACCTAACCTTTAATTCCCACGTTCAAGCGCTCATTAAACAAACAGCGAAAAAAGTCTACCAACTCGCCAAAATTAACAACTTCCTTGATGAGGACACAAGGAAACTATTCTATACTTCTCATATTCAGACACACTTTGACTACTGCTCTACAATCTGGGACGGTTGTTCTAATTCAAACACCAAGCGACTTTACTCACTCCAGAAACGGGCCATGAGTCTAATTAATAGCAAACATTTATCTGACAATCCCAGCCTGTATAAACGCCTTCAGTTACTACCACTCCGCAAACGCCTGCTTTTCAATAAAGCTAAACTAATTCACAAAATCTTGCATCGGAATGCCCCAAATTACCTTTGGCCATTGTTTAAATATAATGCTAGACACAGTAAACGTTTAAATATATTACACATTCCGAAGCCTAGGATTGACTTATACAAAACAAGCTTAACGTACTCTGCAGCTCAGCTGTGGAACAATCATCCACAAGAAATAAGAGACATCACCAATCCTTATTCATATAATCGCAAATTACTCGAACACTATCTCAGTACGGATTACCTTCCCCCATAATAATAGTGATAATAATAATAATAACAAAACCCTAGTATAACAGCCAGTCCCCTTTTGGTAGGCCAGTATATTCCACATGGCTAATAAGTGTCTGACCATTATCTAATGTTACTGTGTCGTGTAGTTTTGATGTTCGCATTTTGCCAATGCTTTTATAATGCATAAGTTTTATATTGTTGCTGTTCTCTGTTAGCCTTGAATGATGTGTGAATGAAATAATGTATGGAAGAGAGTGATAGAAGGGCAGAATGTTCGACGGGCCTGCGTGCCCAATTCTTAACCCTTTGAAAATAAAGTGTGTTTTGTTTGTTTGTTTATCTATCTATCTATCTATCTATCTATCTATCTATCTATCTATCTATCTATCTATCTATCTATCTATACATCTATCTATCTATCTATCTATCTATCTAGCTAGCTAGCTATCTATCTATCTATCGCCAGGGGACTTAACCTACGATATAGCAATGCTACTAAAAGTTATGTCCATTTATATACTTTTTCTTATGTTAAGTCATGTAATTTAAATATTAAATTTTAGTAAGTAAACAGCTGAATGTACACTAAAAAAAATATGACAGTTGGTTGCACGGGAATGAAAAGAATACATGTAGAAAATTTCATCTCAATCGGATGGACCGTTCGCGGACGCATAAAGAACGGACCCACATACATACATACATACATACATACATACATACATACATACATACATACATACATACATACATACATACATACATGCATGCATACATACATACATACATACATACATACATACATACATACATACATACATACATACATACATACATACATACATACATACATACATACATACATACATACATACATACATACATACATACATACATACATACATACATACATACATACATACATACATACATACATACACACACACACATACACACATACACACACACACACACACACACACACACATACATACATACATACATACATACATACATACATACATACATACATACATACATACATACATACATACATACACACACACATACATACATACATACATACATACATACATACATACATACATACATACATACATAGATGATGATGATGATGATGATGATGATGATGATGATGATGATGATGATGATGATGATGATGATGATGATGATGATGATGATGATGATGATGATGATGATGATGATGATGATGATGATGATGATGATGATGATGATGATGATGATGATGATGATGATGATGATGATGATGATGATGATGATATAAAAGATCATTTAAAGATCTGAACACTAATTTCATTTGTTTTAAAGGTAGCTTGTAGTGGTCAGGTTTAAGTCCTTCCCGTTGTATTTGACACACACAGACACTATCACAGCTTTGGACCAAATATCACCCTGGGGACATGCCATAGACTCTAATTGCTAGTTATAAAGCCTAGATTGTTCCCCCCCCCCCAAACTAAATGTGTCATGGACATTTACGGGCACTAGAGCGTCATCCTGCAATGTGACATCAGGCCAACAACACCAACAATGTGAAGCTTGAACCCGGTAGCTATGCGGCCCAAACATTACAAAGAAGCCACGTTTTAATGGGAATCATAATTTAAGGTTTATTGCAAAAGCTCACGGCATTCAATGTACTGCGGTCTTCAGAAAGCACGAGATAGATCAAGATAAAAATGTGTGTGTGTGTGTGTGTGTGTGTGTGTGTGAGAGAGAGAGAGAGAGAGAGAGAGAGAGAGAGAGAGAGAGAGAGAGAGAGAGAGAGAGAGAGAGAGAGAGAGAGGAGAGAGAGATGTACAAGTGTAACATGCATTCTGCTGGGGGAGATGGAAATGAAGCTATGCAAGTAATGTGTGTTTACATACACTATGCCATAAATGTCATATTATCATAACTGTATATGTATGCATTTGTTTTATCAACGCATCTGACACTTAACACTAACAAACGGCAACGCTCTGTAAAATACACAAACAAAAGAAACACACATTGCACCTTGTACATATACATTGCTTTGTATGAAATAAACGTTTTTAAAAAAAAAGAAATCTATGGGGAAACAATTTGTTTTTTTTCTGGCCTCCTACGGCCACACAATGTTTAAAGACAATTGACCAAGCCCATCCCAAACTTTGATAACATTAAGAAAGAAATCAGAAGACTGAATATTAACATGTTAGGTATATGTGAGGATATTATAACTTCCGAGGAAGTTGATGATGATGATGAGTCTACGACAAAAGATCATTTAAAGATCTGAACACTAATTTCATTTTTTTTAAAGGTGGCTTGTAGTGGTCAAGTTGACACATACAGAAATTATCACAGCTTTGGACCAATTATCCCCCTGAGAACATGCCATTGACTCTAATTGCTAGTTATAAAGCCCCGATCTGCTGACTGGTCAGCATTCAGCCCAAACTTTGATAACATTAAGAAAGAAATTAGAAGACTGAATATTAACATGTTAGGTATGTGTGAGACCAGAGGATATTATAACTTCCGAGGAATATAACATAAACCATTCTGCTGGAGAGAGAAAAAAACAATAGAGGTATCAATTATAATGGATATAAAAAAAACTA
>JACEFZ010015650.1:120000-138198 GCA_014155875.1 Cepaea nemoralis | reverse complement strand
TTGGGTTATGTGGGGCAACTCTTTTTTTTTGGAGGCTGCGAGGTAGATGCGTGAAGCTGGTACTACAGATCTGACTGGGTCATTAATGCAATTGAGGTAATCAGCCATCGAGAGGATGAAACCTGACAAGTGTTAAAGGTTGAACACCGCATGTCGTTTGAATGCAACTTCTATTTCTTATATATTTCTATGGCATATGTGTATTTATGTGTATTTTGATACCAATGTATATAACAACACAAGGGTCGACTCTGACAAGGTTAAAATATTAACCCAGTATGTACATATATTATACATGAAAGATAACATCTTTCATGAAAGTGCCGGGGGAGCGTGTCAGAGTCTAGAAAGGGGACAGTGATGCAGTGACATCGTTACACCCGCCAGGCGACTTAGGTCCCAGCCGGGATGCAGTAACTTCTTTACGCCGCCAGGCGAGTGGTAGTTACCTGCCTGCAAGATCGCTGGCTGACGAGCGACCAGCGGTCAGGCAAGGACGACGCAAGACGCACGCATGCCTCGTGAAGCCACCTCAGGTGGGAGGCAAGTTGCGAACTAGTGGCAGACAGCTCTGGGACACGGACTTGGACGGACGCATGATGAGAGAAAGGCGTTGTGTGGTTTTCTGTGCCTGAAAGTCGAGTGTCTGGACATCTTGAGAGTTAGACTTGTGAGCTGTATTGTGGATGTAAGTGTATTGAAGTATCAAGTATATATTGTTGTGATCATCGTACGGTATATGATCTGTAAATAAATCCATTGAACGGTGGGTCGTTGAGTCTTACGTCAAATCACGTTGTACTTGTACTGTCTCACATGTGTTAGGTTAGCGAGCCAAGTTTAAGACCCTGACAAGTCACTGAATAAGATCCCGTTTCCGCACATAATATCCATTTAATAATGAATGAACACGGAAAAACACAACACATATAACTCCAGTAACAGAACTTCCCAAATATATCCTCGTCACAACCTCACACTCGAATAACACTGCCTTCTCAAGGCCTACTTAATCTCATCCACCAGAGTCCGTTAACCAGCAACTCTCACGGCACGAATTCACTCGATCCACCCCACTCTGGGTCTAAAATTCAACTAACTCTTCCTGAAAACACAGCTCGGAGCTCTCTCTCCAACTCTGCTATCATTCCATTTCCCAGACCGCCGACTTCGCTGTCGGATCCCCAAAACTTAACTGTCCCCAGTCAATGTTTTCCACTGTCTTTTCACCTTTCTTTGCCGCCCTCCCCAGGCTCCACACACACTACCCCACAGCTAAAACTGTCTGCCCCTCCATTACACTAGCCGGCTGACTTCTCCTCAACTCTCCCTTAAATTACTGTCTCCAACCTTCCCCGTCTGTCCTCTCATTTGCACCCTCCGGGGACTTACTACCCAGCCCCATTTTACCTCCGTCTATTATTTATTCGGGCCGGTAATGTTAATGACCCCAGTCATGTTACAGTTATTAATGTTTCTTCAACCAATGGTGATACCTTTCATATCTTCTACAATTCTGAAAATATTTTCTCTGTACAGGGAAAGAAAGATCTGGAGATATTACACATCACTGTCTCACATCTTTATATTGACCTAGTTCATGTTCAATAATTATGGCAGCTTGTTGTTTCCAATAAAGGTTGTTGTTGTTTTTTTTTTTAAAATAAGTCTAATGCCTTTCCAAAACGCCATAGAGGCCCTGCCAACTCTTTAAAACTTGGATACACTTCCTACCATAACAGAAGTTAAATGTGCTATAAATGAATTGCATCTGGCATTGTTCCAGGTAATGATAGGATTCCAATAGATGTTCCTAGGAGTGGGCAAGAAACACTCACTCTACAGATTCACCAGCTAACAGAGCTATTCTGGAGAGAAGGGCAAGTCCCACGGGATATTAAAGACTCAAGCATCATAACAATGTGCAAGAACAAGAGCGATAGGAGCAACTGTAACAACTATAGGAGTATCTCACTTCTGTGTATTGTTAGGAAATTATTTGCCAGAATTGTTCTGCGCAGACTATAAGTCCTGTGAGATCAAGTCTACCCTGAATCATAGTGTGGCTTCCGTCTCAACCGGTCAACCATTGATATGATTTTCTCATTGCGACAAATGCAAGAAAATGCCGTGAACAAAATCAATCACTGTTTATTGCCTTCATCGACCTCAAAAAGGAATTTAATTTGGTCAGTCGTGAGGATCTGTTCAAAGCACTAAAGAAAATTGGCTGCCCACCAACTCTTCTGTCCATTGTGGAATCGTTCCACACAGGCATGATGTTTATAATCAAGTTTGATTGTGCAACTTCAGAAGAGTTTGAAATCAAGAGTAATGTTAAGCAAGGTTGTGTACTAACCCCCTCCCTCTTTGGAATATACTTTTCACTCCTACCGAAACTTTCGTGATAAGGATAGATGGTTTTGTCAGGTCTCTGTCAGATATGCTGAACCTACCATGTGACAATAGACGATACTACCTGATTCTGTTTGCGCCGAATGTTGGGCGGCGCTTACCAAACTTGACACCCCACTTTGTGCCAACGGCTTCGGGCGGAAGAGCGCAATTAGGAGGGTACAAGCCGTATCCTGGTGCGAGGAAATGCAACCTAAAGACAAAATGTCATGGCAGGGCAGACCAGGCGCTAAGCCTTGGTTGGCAGCTAGTATAGGATCGAAGCTCCGACAGGCGGACAGTAAGAGCATTATTTTGCTGATCCGGCAGCTTCTGCAGCTTGTCTTGTCCCAAGCGGCAAGACAAAATCACAAATACTGAAATTATTGGAAAGATCATGTTGTGTGACGGTGTGTTACATGCTCAGTCTTCATAGACTTAGATGGATAGGACTCGTTAGGAGGATGGATGATGGTAGAATACCAAAGGACATCATTTTTTTGTGAATTACAGATGGGTAGGAGATCTCAGGGTCGGCGTCTACTACGATACAAAGATGTGTGTAAGCGGGACATAACTGATACAGGAATTGATACTGCACATTAGGAGCAAGTCGCCGCTGAACATGTTGCATGGAACTCAAGTATAGTAGTAAGGGATGTGCAAATGGAAGAGGAAATCAGGTGCAACACCTTCATAGTTAGGTCATATTTTACTATACGAAGAGCCTAGCACCTACGCGTGACGTCACGAAAAAACTGCACCTATCTTGATTTTATTTTTGAAAAATTGGCGGGTACTTTCTTGGGTTACGTCCGGTTATCACTTCCTCTGTCACTTCCTGTCCACGGGTACTCCCTACCCAGTTTCCCCATTCGCGCCGACCGCCTCCACTTCCCCAGGTGGTTCCGAGACCAGCCAAAGACAGTGAGGCAAGCCCCGGGCATGTGGAATACTCATATGGATAAGTAGACCAATTAGTTGCCGGGCACCTGGGTTCGAATCCCAGTGTGTGTGTGTATGTACGGGCTAGGCCGATGTGAGGGGCGCGAGGAAATAGGCCCCTACCCCGGATATTTGCATTTGCCGACGAAGGGGCCACCAACCCAAACCTACTGAGAGGAAATGAAGAGTGGTGAGCCACACGGTCTTGGCCTGATTAAAAGCAGTATAAACAACACTTTGATCTAGCCAAAAGAGCTCCTTGAGCATATTCAACTTAGGAAAATTGACTGAAGCCAGATTACGGCTATTAATTCTATACATATGGGTATATTGACACAATTAATAAACACGTAATAACATACAGACCAGTGGTTTTCAACCTTTTTTGGCTCGTGCCCCCCCCCCCTCCTTCACCATATTTTCAGAACGTCATTTCCCCCGCCCCCTTCCTATAAACAATTTGGCTCGTGCACCCATTCACTATAATTTTGGACGTCATTCCCCCTTTCATATATCCTACCGAAAAATCCCCCCACCCCTACACAGTATACGTGAAAATGGAAGGCAAATATGTTAACACAGGTATAGACATCCATATACAACGTGAATTGTAAGTCTGCTTACTTTATCAAATGAATTTTAGAAGGATGAGACGTGCATAACTGTCAAGTATGAAGGGAAAAGCAATATCAAGTAATCGGTTCTTGTATTAACGCGATCTTGAAATGATCTTCATTCCCCCTTTGGAAACCCTAAAGAGAAAATAACTCCAGAGACCAGTCTCAATAGTATACATTCAATAACATTAACACAATCATTAAAGCTCGCAAATTAATCATTAAAATATTTTTTTTTTTTTAAATAACGCCAGTTAATGCCCTTTGCATATGTTGGAAATAATCTCCCTTTTGTCCAGTAACAAAATGATACTTCCGACAGGTAAAGGTCACTCGATGACCCCAGCACGCACACGTGAGAAATACGACAATGGCCAGCGGTCATGGCCTAGCTAAAGGCTGATAAACGGGCTGAAAAATATGAAGATGATTACACCTGACACGCTAGCCGAGGTCTGGTCAGTAGAATTAAGGCCGCTTAGTAAAATTATGGAATTTTAGATGTTGTAAATGAACATACAGTCTCGTTAGAAATATATATATCTATATGCTAACTCCGCAGAATCCTTAACTTGAACAGAATTATTAATACGGGTACTTTTCAACAAGGCATTTCTATCATATTTAGCATCAACATCCAGTGCCTTGTCGTCTATGTGTGTGTGCGCGATGTGTGTGTGTGTGTGTCTTCATGTGTGTGTACGTGCGTGTATGTGTGTGCATGCGTGAATGTGAGTGCATGTGTGTACGCGGTGTGTGCGTGTGTGTATGTGTGCTTGCGTGCGCGCTCATGCGCATGCGTATAGGAGACTAAATAGTTCTTTTCACCTGATATTTATATAACTGCAGTGATGTTTCTTGCGTATGTGTGTGTACGCGTATGCATGTAGGCATGCGTGGGTGTGTGTGCATGCATGCGTGCGCATGCACGTAAGTGTAGGAAACAGTAAATATTTCTTTCGATAACTGCAGTGATGTCTCTTGCATATGTGTGTGTGTTTCAACATATGCGTGTAGGCATGCGTGTATATGTGTCCGTGCGTGCCCGCTCATGCGCGTGCGCTTAGGAAACTAAATATTTCTTTCGATAACTGCAGTGATGTCTCTTGCGTGGGTGTGGGTGCTTGCGTGCGCGCGCATGCGCGTGAGTAAAGGAGCTGTCTTTCTCTCTCCTTCTTTCCCAGAAGGTCTGCCTTGATATGGTATAATATGGGAGTATGTGCTCTGCTGGCTGCGACACCAATCCATACGTGCACATGGCTGATTCATCAAGCCTGAATGTTTGTATATATGTGGCCTATTCTGAGATGCAGAATAATGACATGTTCTGATCTGTCCATAACATGGTAGTCACCTTAAGCAGGTACTGTGGCTTTCTTTCTGACTTTTTCATTAATTTCTTTTGGTGGTATGTAACGGGTGGATCAGACTTATCTTATTGTACTCCTTCCGTAACCAATCGAACAGCGCTGGGGTGTCCGGGTACTCTACAGTGGGATGACAAACATTGTATGGTTACCTTATGCCTACTGCTAAGTTCAGAAAGTAGTGTCCTTAGTAACGGCAATATCTCACACAGGAGCGCATCGAGCACTGATGTTTGCATTTGCCAATAGCAACTAATGATACAGCCGAGACACGAGTGCAATGACCCAGTAGGTCAAAAACGGAGGTAATAGAAGAAACTAACGTGGAAACGTAATCCACAAAATAGACCAGAGGGGGAAAGAAATTCCTTCTGGTGCATGTGTAGTCAGCGAGACCAGTCGGAGACATCATGGTCCCACTACTAAGGACGCTTCCTATCATGA
The DNA here is from genome assembly GCA_014155875.1 of Cepaea nemoralis. NCBI lineage: Eukaryota > Metazoa > Mollusca > Gastropoda > Stylommatophora > Helicidae > Cepaea > Cepaea nemoralis. The sequence continues at coordinate 132,431 of JACEFZ010015650.1, read as the reverse complement.
ATCAGCGCTCCACCTCAGTGTATCGCATCTACAACACACCTCACCACGTACCGCTGAGTCGTTACTCCTTCGACAATGTGGTCATACTTCTAACCACTGATACGGGCACAAAGGTCTCATTCACTACCGGGACGTCAGTGCTGACGTTACATTTTCGAGTTCGGAAGAGATCAGACCTAGAATAATGGTGAAATACGCGGCATTACGCCGAAACCCCAGACTGTACGAAGACATGATGTGCCCGACACTCAGATGATTTATGCCCCGGTTATCTACAATATTCAGAAATCAGCCGACCAAGCAGGAGACCAGTCTTATGACTACATGCTAAGTGACATGTACATACCAGGCTATCAGCCGAACAAACTGATCTACTCAGACAATGGTGTGAAGAAATCCATAAACAACATACAATGTGTATAGATCTGTATGTAAAACTAAAATGTTGTGATTATACTATGTATACCAGCTCATATCACATCATCCATTTCGTATTATGTTATTATACATTTTTTATTCTTGTAAAATGTACTCAAATACTGTAAAATGTAGTGAAATACTGTAAAATAAACAGTCATATATTATAAATACGTCTTGTTTGTTGAATTTTTTAGTGTTTACATTGTATATAGTTGTCGTGTGATGAGAGAATGATACATATTGATGACAAATTCATGGAATATTTCAACAAAACTAAGGAAACGGGTTAACCAAAGTAGGAAAAACTGTTGACCATAGAATGACATATCTCAACCAAAATTATGAAAAGTAGGAAACTTTGCAAAAAATAAGGAAATCTGTTACCCAAAAGGAAAAAACAATTTTGATGACATTTCAAGTAAATTTATGAAAAGTAGGAAAATTTGTTAACCAAAGGGCAAAAATCTTGACCAAGTAAGAACATTTGTTAACCAAATGAGAGAATTGTGGCAAGATTTCAACCAAACTTATAAAAAGTAGGATACTGTTGTTGACAAAATATGAAAAATTTATCAAAAGTTCAACTTTAGCAAAGTTGGTTACCACAGCTTCCTACGTTTGCATGAGTTTGTTTGAAATTTGGCCAATCTTTTCACATCTGGACAACAAAATGTTTTACTTTTCATAAGATTGGGTGAAATTTGGCCAAAATATTCACGTTTGGTTAACATCATTTCCAATTTTTTATAAGTTTTGTTTGAAATTTGGCCAAACTTTTCACATCTGGACAACAACATTTTCCACTTTTCATAAGTTTGGATGAGATATTTATAAGTGTGGTTGAACTTTGGCCACATTTTTTCACATTTGGTCAACAAAATTTCCTACTTTTTATGGATTTGGTTGAAATTTGACCAAACTTTCACATTTGGTTAACAATGTTTCCTACGTTTCATGAACTTGTTTGAAATTTGGCCAATCTTTTCATATTTTGTTAACAAAATTTCCTATTTTTCATAAGTTTTGGATGAAATGTGTCCAAACATTTCACATTTGGTTACCAAAGTTTCCTACTTTTTTATGAGTTTGTTTGAAATTTGGCCACACATTTCACATTTGGTTAACAAAGATTCGTACTTTTCATAAGTTTGGGTGAAATTTGGCCAAACTCTTCACATTTGGTTAACAAAGTTTCCCACTTTTCATAAGTTTGGGTGAAATTTGACAAAACTTTTCACGTTTGGTTAACAACATTTCAAATTTTTTATAAGTTTTGTTTGAAATTTGGCTAATATTTTCACATTTGGTTAACAAAGTTTCCTACTTGTTGATGAGTGTGGTTGAACTTTGGCCAAACTTTTCGCGTTTTGGTTAACAAATGTTCCTACTTTTCATAAGTTTGGTTGAACTTTGGCTAAAAGTTATAAAATTGTGTTTAAAAAAATGTTCTGTTTTTTATAAGTTCGGTTGAAGTTTGGCCACACTTCTCACATGTGGTTAACAAATTTTCTTACTTGGTCAAGACTTCTGCCCTTTGTTAACAATTTTTCCTTCAAGTTTCCTACTTTTCATAATTTTGGTTGTGATATTTCAGAATATGGTGAAATGTTTTTCCTATTTTGGTTAACCCGTTTCCTTAGTTTTGTTGAAATATTTCTTGAATTTGTCATCAATATGTATCATTCTCTCATCACATAACAACTATATACACCGTAAACACTAAGAAAATTCAACAACCAAGACGTAATTATAATATATGTCAGTTATTTTTAAACAGTATTTCACTTCATTTTACAAGAATAAAAATGCATAATGTCATTATACGAGATGGATGATGTGATATGAGCTGGTATACATAGTATAATCACAACATTTTATTTTCGCATACAGAGCTATACACATTGTATGTTGTTTCTGGATTTCTTCACACCATTGTCTGAGTAGGTTGGTTTTTTTCGGCTGATAGCCTGGTATGTACATATCACTTAGTAAGTAGTCATAAGACTGTTCTTCTGCTTCGTCGGCTGATATATGAGTACTGAGATAACCGGGGCATCAATCATCTGAGTGTCGGGCACATCATGTCTTCGTACAGTCTGGGGTTTCGACGTAACGCCGCGTATTTCACCATTATTCTAGGTCTGATCTCTTCCGAACTCGAAAATGTAACGTCAGAACTGAGGTTCCGGTAGTGAATGAGACCTTTGTGCCCGTATCAGTGGTTAGAAGTATGTCCACCGTGTCAAAGGATTAACGACTCAGCGGTACGTAGTGAGGTTTGTCGTTGGCGCGAAACACTGAGGTGGAGCGCTGATTCATGATAGGAACCGTCCTTAGTAGTGGGACCATGAAGTCTCCGACTGGTCTCGCCGCAATGAGATCGCAGTAGACGTAGACATTTTGCAGGTCGTTATTCAGGTATATCACCTCTTCACCTTCAATTGTATCTAGTATCTCTTGCAACTTCTCACTAAATGTAACAGTGGCCCCGGGTTCGAGTATTTTCACTATGACATTCTTTGATGCATTGTCGAAATGGACTAGAACACAGAGCTGATCGTCCACCTTCCGATCTTTCATTAGTCGATTCAGTGCAGATATAAACGCGTCTGGTGAACTGTACAGGCCCTGGGGAACGCCGTTTTTAACACTCAACGTTGGGTTGGATGTATCTTAGCCATATACTTCATTCTCTAGCACATAGCAGTAGTAGTTGGGGAATTGAATTTCGGCCAGACCCACTTCGAAATGTTGTCTCACCTCAATAGTCTGCGGTAACTTGACGACATAGTGACCTGGTGTGTTCTTGGGAAACATGTTCGGCGAAGCATTACTCGGTAATGTCACGTAGAATCTCACATTTTAGGGTTTAGTAGTATGTAACCCAGACAGCTGCTTAGAAGAGCGATCCACAACTTTCCTTCGACTGCGTCGACGCTCTCTCGAGACAGATTGAATAGCGATACGCCAATGACGGTGTATATAACGACCAATTGACAGAAGAAGTCAATCTCTAGTCGTGGCACTCGCTGACCACACACGCACCAGAACGAATTTCTTTCCCCCTCTGGGCTATTTTGTGGATTAAGTTTCCACGTTGGTTTCTTCCATTACCTCCGTTTTTCTCATACTGGGTCATTACACTCGTGTCTCAGCTGTATCATTATTTGCTATTGGCAAATGCAAAAATCAGTGCTCCAGGCGCTCCTGTGTGGGACATTGCCGGTACTAAGGTCACTACTTTCTGAACTTAGCAGTAGGCATAAGGTAACCCTACAATGGTTGTCATCCCACTGTAGAGTACCCGGACACCCCAGCGATGCTCGATTGGTTACGGAAGGAGAACAATAAGATAAGTATGATCCACTCGTTACACACCACCAAAAGAAATTAATGAAAAAGTCAGCCAGAAAGCCACAGTACCTGCTCAAGGTGATTACCATGTTATGGACAGATCAGTACAAGTCATTATTCTGCATCTTAGAATAGGCCACATGTATACAAACATTCAGGCTTGATGAAATAGCTATGTGCCCGTGTGGATTGGTGTCGCCACCAGCAGAGCAATACTCCACGACTGCCCATATTATACCATATCAAGGCATACCTTCTGGGAGAAAAGGAGAGAGAAAGACAGTTCCTACACGCACGCGCATGCGCGCGTACGCAAGCACACACAGTCACACAAGTGACATCACTGCAGATATCGAAAGAAATATTTACAGTTTCCTACACACACGCGCATGCGCGCGATGGCAAGCACACACACCCACGCATGCCTATACGCATGCGTGCACACACACACACACACACACACACACGCAAGAGTCATCACTGCAGTTATTGAAAGAAATATTTACAGTTTCCTATATGCACGCGCATGAGCGCGCGCATACACACACATATACACGCATGCCTACACGCATGTGCACACACACACACACACACGCAAGAGACATCAATGCAGTTATCGAAATAAATATTTATGGTTTCCTACACTTACGCGCATGCGCGCGCATGCATGCATGTCTACACGCATTCGCGTACACACACACACACACACACACACACACACACACACACAAGAAACATCACTGCAGTTATAGAAATGTCAGGCGAAAAGAAATATTTAGTCTCCTATGCGCACGCGCATGAGCGCGCATGCACGCCCACACACACACGCACACATCGCGCACACATACGCACTCACATACATGCACACACGCACACACGCCTAGACACATACCGCGCACACACATATACACGACAAGACACTGGATATTGATGCTAAATATGACAGTAATGCCTTGCTTCAACCCGTATTAATAATTCTGTTCAAGTTAAGGATTCTGCGGAGGTACCATATATATATATATATATATATATATATATATATATATATATATATATATATATATATATATATATATATATATATATATATATATATATATATATATATATATATATATATATATATATAACGCCACTGTATGTTCATTTGCAACCTCTAACATTCCATAATTTCACTACGCAGCCTTAATTCTACTAACCAGACCTCGGCTAGCGTGTCAGGTGTAATTATCTTTATATTTATCAGCCCTTTTATCAGCCGTTGGCTACGCCGTAACCGCTGGCCATTGTCGTATTTCTCACGTGTGCGTGAGGAGGTCAGCGCGTGGCCTTTACCTGTCGGAAGTATCATTTGTTACTGGAGAAAAGGGAAATTATTTTCAACATACGCAAAGGGCAATAACTTGCGTTATTTTTTGAAAATATGTTAATGATTAATTTGCAAACTTTACTGATTATGTTAATTTAACTGAATGTATACTATTGAAACTGGTCTCTAGAGTTATTTTCTCTAGAATTAATCACTGTCTATATGTTATTACGTGTTTATTAATTGTGGCAATATACCCATATATAGAATTAATAGCCCTAATCTGGCTTCAGTGATTTTTCCTAAAGCTAAATATGCCCAAGCGCTCTTTTGGCTAGATCACAGTGTAGTTTATACTGCTTTTGATCAGGCCAGGATCTTGTGGCTCGCTACTCTTCATTTCCTCTCAGTGGGTATGGTTGGTGGCCCCTTCGGGGTTAAAGGATAATATCCGGGGTAGGGGCCTATTCCCTCGCGCCCCTCACATTGAACTAGCCCGTAAACACACACACACACACACTGGGACTCCAACCCAGGTGCCCGGCAACTAGTTGTTCTACTTATCCATATGAGTATTTCACATGCCCGGGGATTGCCTCATTGTCTTTGACTGGTCTCGGGTCGACCCGGGGAAATGGATGTGGCCGGCACGAACCGGACCGAGCGAATGTGGGGCACCTGGGTAGGGAGTACACATGGACCGGAAGTGACACAGGGAGAGACTACCGGACTTAATCCAAGAAAGTACACGCCAATTTTTCAAAAAATAAAATCAAAATAGGTGCAATTTCGTGACGTCACGCGTAGGTGCTAGACTCTTCGTATAGTACGATATGACGTCACTATGAAGGTGCTGCACCTGACTTCCTCTTCCATTTGCACATACCTTACTACTAACTATCAGAAATGGAAAAAAGACAAAGGAGAAAATGACTGCAGATAAAGCATACACAGAGCGTAAGAGGCGTAAGATGGTGCATGATGGTGGAAATGACCATGGTTTCACAAGTATCCACTGTTGACGACCATTCACAGCTCGAAATGGCTTTATCAGCTACATTCACCACCGCCATGGGTTGTAGTTAATAAGCCATTTGGAAGCACAATGTACCATACTATCGTCTATCAAGACGGAAAGGTCTCAGTGATCAGGATGGTAGTATATACATTCACTCACGATTAGCTTTCGGCCTCTGCAAAGCTCAGAGATTGAAAATTAGGAGGGTACTGATCAGAGAGTTGCATTTTGCAAATGATGCTGCAATTGCGACCCACTCTGAGGAAGAATTACAAAGTCTACTATCTGCATTCTCCAATGCTTGTTCTGAATTTGGTTTAACAATTAGCAAAAAGAAGACACAGATTATGTCACAAGGTGCACATGGGGTACCATCAGTCTTGATTTACGACGTCGAATTGAAGACAGTAGACCATTTCACATATCTAGGATCAGAGGTAAATAGCAAATTATCCCTAGATCAGGATATCAACATCATGATTGGTAAGGCAGCAACAACAATGAACAGGTTAACAAAAAGATTCTGGGAGAGCAGGTTGGTTACTGCCAAAACAAAAGTATTTGTCTATCAAGCCTGTGTCCTTAGTACTCTTCTTTATGACAGTGAAACCTGGACAACTTACTCACACCAAGAGAAAACGTTTAAACAGTTTTATATGCGGTGTCTGGAAGAATACTTGGTATTAAGTGGCAAGACAAAATCACAAATACTGAAGTATTGGAAAGATCAGGTTGTGTGACTGTTTATTCCTTGCTCAGTCTTCGTAGACTTAGAGGATAGGACACGTTAGGAGCGTGGATGATGGCAGAATACCAAAGGATATAATTTTTGGTGAATTAAAGATGGGTAAGAGATCTCAAGCCGGTCTCTCTTGCCGAGGGGTTACACGACTTTCTCCGTAATCCCGTTTATCCACGCAAATGAGCCGGCTGCTCAGAAAGCAATGGCAAACTACTGAGCGTAATCTTGCCAAGAAATCTACAATCAGCTGAAAGATCGCTGATGCTGACAGCGATGTCCTGTAATGGATACGCAAAACATTTTTTTAAAGAGATCTCAGGGTTGACATCTACAACAATATAATTATGTGCGTACTCGGGACGTTATTGATACAGGCATTGATAATGCACACTGGGAGCAAGCCGCCGCTGAACATGTTGCATGGAGGGAAAATATCAGAAATGGAATAAAGTCAAAGGAGAAAATTATTGCAGAAAAGTCACACACCGAGTGTGTGAGACGTAAGATGGTGGATGATAGTGGAAATGACCGTGTGTTCACATGTATCCACTGTGGACAAACAATTACAGCGCGAATTGGCCTTATCAGTTACATTTGCTACCGCCATGGGTAATAGTTATTATGGGTAACAGCTATTTAAATTTCAAATCCCGAAACAACCACATAATCAATAGTTATTATGCCTTTTAGAAGCACATTGTAACAAACTATCGTCTCTCAAGAAGTCCAGGTGTCAATATATGTATGTCTCATCAATTTGTAGATCTGCAAGCATCTCTATCCTAGTGACATGTCTTACTGTATCGAAAGCCGTTGTGTAGTTGGTGACGACTGGCAAGATCGAAGGGAAGAGACCAAGGGGAAGACCGAGAAGTAAATACCTGGATGGCTTGGCCACTTGGCATTGTCGAGACAGGAACACAGAACTGATCCACGACTCTGGTGACCGAGTGAGATGGCAGAACATGACCGCTCACGCTTTTCGGCATAGCACCTGATGGATGGATATATTTAAATAAAAAAAGTTTGCATATCCTTTACAGGACATCGCTGTCAACATCAGCATCTTTCAGCTGATTGTTGATTACTTGGCAAGATTACGCTCAGTAGTTTGCCATTGCTTTCTGAGCGACCGGCTCACATACCCCGTAAGTTACCGACGCGGTTAGAACCGCTACCGATTCTCGCCGTCGTCACGTTACTCACAAGAGTATACGCGATTGCTTAGAAAGCCCTAGGCCAGGGAGACCGGCGGATGGACGGATATGTAGTCAATAAAGCAAATGCATAGGTCTTGTGTACTTCTACATAACGTTCAATTAATGTTCTCAGTATAGGTACAGCATTCGCTGTACCCTTGTCTTCTATACACCCACATTATTCTTCTCATATTTCGGGTTGTATTTTCTTTCTAACTCTTTGCATAATAATTCTTAGCAAAATCTTCTTGATGTGGCTCATTATACTAATTTTCCGATGTTGATCACAATTTAAATATGAGTATAAACACAGCAAAAACCGAAGTAATGCAAGTTTGCAGATCGCCGGGCTCATTAAGTATACAGATAAATAGCACAACTCTGAAACAAGTTAAAGAATTCAGACCAAGTGGACGTCTAAGAAGAAAATGGATTTACGACATCAAAGATATCGTACAATCACACGGAATGACACTGTCCAGTGCCGCCCATTGGGCGCGGGAGCGCGAATTATTCCTCCCCACGGCTCTTGATGGAAGAAATGGAAGATGATGATGATGATGATGGATGATGATGATGATCACATTCCAAGACTTATGATGTCTTCGGGATTGCAATAAAACATATTTACATAATTCGGGTGTATCTCCCGTATTATATATTGCATTCCGCCGTCTGGTAATATCAAGGGGAATAACTGTAACACTAACTAGAGGGATAGAATCCCTGGATAGTTGGTGGATCCTGAGCTTGTGGTTACATCAGATGGAAACCAAGAATAGTTCTGTAAAGTCGCTGTGGATTGCGGGATATTGACCAGGTCACTCATCGAGTAACACTTAGGGATAAACTATAGGACGTGCATCTTGTACCCAGTACGTATCATATCGTTAATACATGCCCTTTAGTTGTTGTTAGCGTGTTACAGCGAAGTTACTGAATTGTTACTTTAGCATTTAACATGCTTAGAGAGTGTCACTGTGAAGTTACTTGTCTCATGTAACATTATTCTATTTCCTCTAGATACTCGTGACACCAAGAGGCGCTGCTGCAAATGAAACGGTCATGGAAATATCACATTACGATCCTCTTAAACATGCGTTTGAGTATAAAAGTGTTACTAATAGTCCTGGGATTGATTACCACAATAAGTGCTCGCCACCACGGCATACTTAAACAACTACCGAGTGACTCACTACATCCATTTAGTTACCCAATACACCCACTGAGCGACCTAATACATCCACTGAAAGACCACTACACCCACTAAGCGACCCACTACACTCACTAAGTGACTCATCTTTGCACTGAACGACCAACTACATCCGCTGAGGTAATCACTACACCGACTAAGATAGAAACTACAGCCACTCAAGTACCCACTTCAGCCACTGGGATACATACTACGCCTATTGCATTCAAGTACCCACTACATCCACTGAAGTATCCACTTCAGCCACTGAGGTACCCCTACACCCACTGAAATACCCACTCCTACCACTGAGGTACAAACTACAGCCACTGAGCGACCCACTATAGTCACCTAGCAACACATTAAACGTATTGACCTACCCACTATTTCAACTAAGCGACCCAGTACAGCAACCGAACGACCCAGTACACTACTCAGCAACCCATTACACCCACTCAGCTAATCTATCAGCCTAATATACCTACTGAACTATCCATTACACCCATTAAGTGACCCACTATATCCATTAAGCGACTCAAAACAATGACAGCTGAAATATTGTGCAGATGTAAGCTGCCATCTCCCAGAAACTCCCGCTCCTGAAAACATCGCTAGACGTAAGCGCCACAACGGATTCCAGTTCAACTTGGATACCATGAACAAGCAAGGAGTTAATAAACTTATTTCTTCAATCCACTACTAAGTAACATTTAGTTATTTGATTTATTGTGTTCTATGTAGTTGCTGACTTGATTTCATTTCTCTCAGATTGATTTATTATTGTTTCATCACTGGCCCAATTTTTGGCTATTAACACATAACGATAGGAGATTACGCTCATATATAATGCACACGTGTTTTTCTTACTGAGTTCATATATAGTGTTAAAATAACATTCTAAACACTGGGCTCCAATCAGAGACCCTGGGGAATATCGCCCCTAATACTGGACTCCAATCAGAGACCATGAGGTATATCGCCCCTAATACTGGACTCCAATCAGAGACCATGAGGTATATCGCCCCTAATACTGGACTCCAATCAGAGACCATGAGGTATATCGCCCCTAATACTGGACTCCAATCAGAGACCATGAGGAATATCGCTAGTAATACTGGACTCCAATAAGAAACCCTGAGGAATATCGCCAATAATACTGGGCTCCAATCAGAGACCATGAGGAATATCACCAATAATACTGGGCTCCAATCAGAGACAATGAGGAATATCGCCAATAATACTGGGCTCCAATCAGAGACCATGAGGAATATCACCAATAATACTGGGCTCCAATCAGAGACCATGAGGAATATCGCCAATAATACTGGGCTCCAATCAGAGACCATGAGGAATATCACCAATAATACTGGGCTCCAATCAGAGACCATGAGGAATATCGCCAATAATACTGGGCTCCAATCAGAGACCATGAGGAATATCACCAATAATACTGGGCTCCAATCAGAGACCATGAGGAATATCGTCCCTAATACTGGACTCCAATCAGAGACAATGAGGAATATCGTCCCTAATACTGGACTCCAATCAGAGACAATGAGGAATATCGCCCCTAATACTGGACTCCAATCAGAGACCATGAGGAATATCGTCCCTAATACTGGGCTCCAATCAGAGACCATGAGGAATATCGTCCCTAATACTGGACTCCAATCAGAGACAATGAGGAATATCGCCCCTAATACTGAGCCCCAACCAGAAATCCCGAGGAATATCGTCCCTAATACTTTGCTCCAACAGGAGACATTAAGAAATATGGCCATTATTGCAAAGCGTGCAACACCAAACTGAAAGATAGAACAATATAACAGCCAAATCTCTATTACCATGGTCTTTAGACCACCTCTCTGAGACTTTTTTAAAATTACAAGTGACGGAAAACAGCACAGGTAACAAGGAGATAAAACCAATATATATATATATATATATATATATATATATATATATATATATATATATATATATATATATATATATATATATATATATATATATATATCCACCAACTCTTCTGTCCATTGTGGAATCGTTCGACACAGGCATGAAGGGCATAATCAAGTTTGATGGCTCAACTTCAGAAGACTTTGAAATCAAGAGTGGAGTTAAGCAAGGTTGTGTACTAGCTCCTACCATCTTTGGGATATACTTTTCACTGCTACTGAAATATGCCTTTCGTGATCAGAATGACGGTATATACATTCACTCACGCTCAGATGGTGGCCTCTATAATGCTCAGAGATTGAAAGCCAAGACCAAAATTAGCAGGGTACTAATCAGAGAGTTGCTTTTTGCGGATGATGCTGCGATTACGACCCACTCTGAGGATGAATTACAACATCTACTATCTGCATTCTCCAATGCTTGCTCTGAATTTGGTTTAACAATTAACAAAAAGAAGACACAGCTTATATCACAAGGTGCACATGGTGTACCATCAATCTTTATTGACGACGCCGAACTGGAGATAGTAGACCATTTTACATATCTAGGATCAGAGGTAAATAGCAAATTATCCCTCGATCAGGAAATCAACATCAGGATTGGCAAGGCAGTAACAACAATGAACATATTAGCAAAAAGAGTCTGGGAGAACAGGAAGCTTACTGCCAAAACAAAAGTCCTCGTCTACCAATCCTGTGTCCTTAGTACTCTTCTTTATGGCAGTGAAACCTGGACAACTTACTCACGCCAAGAGAAACGTTTAAACAGCTTTCATATGCGGTTTCTGCGAAGAATACTTGGTATTAAGTGGCAAGACAAAATCACAAATACTGAAGTATTGGAAAGATCAGGTTGTGTGACGGTGTATTCCATGCTCAGTCTTCGTAGACTTAGATGGATAGGACACGTTAGGAGGATGGATGATGGTAGAATACCAAAGGACATCTTTTTTGGTGAATTACAGACGGGTAGGAGATCTCAGGGTCGGCCTCTACTACGATACAAAGATGTGTGTAAGCGGAACATGATTGATACAGGCATTGATAATGCACATTGGGAGCACGTCGCCGCTGAACTTGTTGCATGGAGGGCAACTATCAGAAATGGAATAAAGACAAAGGAGAAAATGATTGCAGATAAAGCACACACAGAGCGTGAGAGACGTAAGATGGTGCAAAATGGTGGAAATGACCATGTTTTCACATGCACCTACTGTGGGCAAACATTTGCAGCAAGAA
>JACEFZ010015650.1:50000-117500 GCA_014155875.1 Cepaea nemoralis | reverse complement strand
TGCCATGTGGCCAAGCCATCCAGGTATTTTCCTCTCGGTCTTCCTCTTGGTCTGTTCCCTTCGATCTTGCCAGCTGTCACTAAGTTCTCCAGTCCATTTCTTCTCATAACATGTCCAAAAAATGTTGACTGTCTACGTCTAATTTCTCTAATCAATCTACGATGTTCATTTGTCTCTTGTAGTATATATATATATATATATATATATATAACAGGTAAAAGACAATATTACAAGAGGACAAATAAAACATGTTTTTGCAGAGACGCTGACTATCTGTCGACCTCCGAAACAAGATAGCGCAGCCAGTTATACAATCAGATAGCAACACTACGACACTAGTCGAGCTACACAAGACAAATGCTAATAGACCGAACAAAGAGCACACAAACTAACTGCAATCAAACAATTCTTGAGAACATTTTAACTCATACAATCTTGTAGCATACATGATTCTCTTCGGCGACTATATATAGACAGAAAATCTTGTCTGTAGTATACGTGGTTCTCCCTTTCATCCTCCAGTTCGTAAATGACTTTAAATCTTCAACTTGTCACCCAGCGAACACTTCCACAGACAAAAACTCTAAGTGATAGCCGTGGTGAGCTGCATCCAGAAGAATGTAGAGGATAATGTTCAAGCAAGATCGATGTTCTTCTCGGGGGGATGTGTTGTATAGGTGTTGTTATTTTCCATGGCAAAAGTTACTTGCTTCTTGTCGAAGACTTTGACCACACTGTAGTAGGTTATCAGTAGACAACTGCAATTGTTGTTCACTCTAATGTTCATGTTTACTCGTTTTAGTTTTGTTCTGAAATGCTGCGGAGCGGCATCAACAGTGTCTCTCTGATGTGATCCTGATCACGTGACGCCGATTCTTCTCTCTGATATGATTCTGCCACTGGTGACGTGACGCCAATTCTCTCGTATTCGATTCAGACCCTGGTTAGGGTACCATATCTATACTCCTGTAACAGTGTATCTTCCCCGTTAATGAATGTCACGTGAACAACTTCTCTATATACATGTAACAGTGTCTAGCTACATTATAGCAATGTTACTGGGTATGGCCTGTGCTAGAGGTCACAGTTCGTCAACAAAACATATATTATTGTTTTGGAAGTTTCAATGTTTATTTTTCGAGGTTGAGTATTACTCCGATGGCTCAACATAATGAGACGGCATACATGACTCCTGTAACCGATCAAGCTATGAGCACCTGGCCCGTGATGGTATCCATCAATCAATCAATCATGTGCCATGGCGGAAGGCGTGGGCGATCATAACTGGTCATATCAGTCGATCACCAGAGTCGTGGATCAGCTCAATATTCCTGTCTCGTCCATGCCATGTGGCCAAACCATCCAGATATGTTCCTCTCGGTCTTCCCCATGGTCTGTTCCCTTCGATCTTGCCAGTTGTCACCAAGTTCTCCAATTCATTTCTTCTCATGTCCAAAAAATTTTGAGGTATAGCGGTTAACAATTAACATCTACTTCTGGTTTAGGGCGTGCATCCAGGCCGATGGAATGCCAGTCCAAATACACATCATACCGCAGTCTTCTCTAAAGCTTCTCAGACAATGAATTCATCTCTCTCTCTACATCCCTGACTGCCTCCGTCTACATCCCTGACTCTCCTCTCGCTTATGTAACTTGCTCTTCTTAAATATCATTAAAATCAGTGAACTTCTGATTGCATCACGCTCATCTCATAAACCTAGATAGTTGGGAGGCATCACGCTTTTCTTGTTGAACATTCTAATTTCTTAATACCCTTTTCGAACCAGACAAATGTTCAAAACTTCACGTGCCGCTGTATCTTCGACACAACAAACCCTACTTGTCTACTTCTCACAAACCAACACAACAAACCCAACTGACCGCCTATACTTCCGCTCAACCGAGTATCTGTTATTACTTTGCCCTACCGCCAAAAGCACTGACTTTCTGGTTTGGGGTGACTCAGTCATCAGCACAACTTGAAATACGTTACTCAGTCATCACCACAACTTGAAATACGTGACACAGCCATCACCACAACTTGAAATACGTGACACAGTCACCAACACAACTTGAAATACGTGACACAGTCATCATCACAACTTGAAATACGTGACACAGTCATCACCACAACTTCAAATACGTGACACAGTCATCACCACAACTTGAAATATGTGACACAGTCACCACCACAACTTGAAATACGTGACACAGTCATCACCACAACTTCAAATACGTGACACAATCATCACCACAACTTGAAATACGTGACTCAGTCATCACCACAACTTGAAATACGTGACACAATCATCACCACAACTTGAAATACGTGACTCAGTCATCACCACAACTTGAAATACATGACACAGTCATCACCAATACTTGAAATACGTGACACAGTCACCACCACAACTTGAAATACGTGACTCAGTCATCAGCACAACTTGAAATACGTTACTCAGTCATCACCACAACTTGAAATACGTGACACAGTCATCACCACAACTTGAAATACGTGACACAGTCACCACCACAACTTGAAATACGTGACACAGTCATCACCACAACTTCAAATACATGACACAGTCATCACCACAACTTGAAATACGTGACACAGTCATCACCACAACTTCAAATACGTGACACAGTCATCACCACAACTTGAAATACGTGACACAGTCACCACCACAACTTGAAATACGTGACACAGTCATCACCACAACTTCAAATACGTGCACCACAACTTGAAATAAGTGACACAGTCATCACCACAACTTCAAATACGTGACGCAGTCATCACCACAACTTGAAATACGTGACACAGTCACCACCACAACTTGAAATACGTGACACAGTCATCACCACAACTTGAAATACTTGACACAGCCATCACCACAACTTGGAATACTTGACACAGCCATCACCACAACTTGGAATACTTGACACAGCCATCACCACAACTTGGAATACTTGACACAGCCATCACCCACAACTTGGAATACTTGACACAGTCCATCACCACAACTTGGAATACTTGACACAGTCATCACCCACAACTTGGAATACTTGACACAGTCATCACCACAACTTGGAATACTTGACACAGTCATCACCACAACTTGGAATACTTGACACAGTCATCACCACAACTTGGAATACTTGACACAGTCATCACCACAACTTGGAATACTTGACACAGTCATCACCACAACTTGGAATACTTGACACAACCATCACCACAACTTGGAATACTTGACACAGCCATCACCACAACTTGAAATTCATGCCGTTTTCAACATATAACGGTGGTTCGATTCGTTACAATTAGTAACGAGGGGGAGGGGGGGGGGTGTCTTACTCTATCTCTCTTTACACAAATCTTTCCAGTTATCGCAATATGTTCTAATTTGTGTCGTCTCATGATGTGGCCCAAAATGAAGACTGACTTTTTCTGATGTTGGTGATAAGTTGTAGCCTCCATCAAAATGTTTAGATTGCTGATTTTTGTTGTCCAAGGAATGTACAACATTATTTTATAAAACCACATCTTCAAAGTTTCAATGAATTGTTTCGTAGTTGTCCAGAATGTTCGGCCACATGTTACAACTGGTTCTATGTGACATACATGAATTCATTTTTTCAGTTTTACAATGACAAGGACTTCTTGCATAACATGTTATTCCTTTGATAGAAATGCATCCTGCGCGTGTCATTATTCTATTCAATTAGTTATATCTGTAATGCCTCTTCCATCTGATGTCTCCATCTGATAGAGGGGCCAAAGAGAAGTCTGAATAAAAGAGATCACACATGTCATCCTTTAGTAGACACGTTGGTTTAAAGGATCTTTAAAGGCAACAGGTTCCACATCATTGCATGGGATGTATCCCATATGACTCGGTTTCTGCCGATAGCGTCGCACAAAACACGAACTCCGTAGCTCCAGCGACGACCGCCATAATTCTTCAAGAAAAATACACTCGCCAACTGAATGACAGAGTCCGAAATCGAACCCACAACCTTCGAATGGCGAGGCAGGAGGTTTAACCACCTGGCCACGGAGACTTCCAGTCACGTGAGTGTCATTCTTTAGAAGTCACGCTGACAGTGGCATTAGCACGGTGGGACGAGAGTTCGATACCTGCACTCGTCGTTTGCTACGGCTGGGACAGACTGGTCACGCCTTCCTCCGTGTACTTAAGCCCTAAAATGTGATGGTCCCAACACTTCACATACCTACAAAAGGGGACTATTACGGGACATGTTTTTTTCTGTTTAGAAAAACATCACTCTCGCACTTCCTTTCTTATTTCAAATATTTATACGTCTCATTTAAACTGAATGCAGTGTAAATAGGCACAGATAATAATAAGATATATGGTTAACTTTAGACATTACAAACGAAATGTCGATTTCCTAAAGATACCTAATTACGTATCAACAGATATACACATGATCGCAATAATTAGCACGCAGTAATAACATACTTTTAAAGGATAAAGACGACAGTACAATGAAATAGGTTGTATAACTTAAAAAAAAAATTAATTAATCGCTGCACACGTAAGCATTTACAATTCAAGCGAACCTAACCGGTTGTATCCGACCTGTCTGTCACCATGGCCGCCCAGAAAATCCTAATAGCTCTGAGAGGATTTTTTGTCTTCAATTAGCGGCCCCGGAGATAATATTACATGCAACAACCAAAATCTGATGTTTACAACTACAGCCTCTCAAGGGAATCCTATATGCTAAAGACAGGATCATATTCTACAGTCACAGTCGCCCAGAGAATCATGTATGCTACCAACAAGGTCTTGTGTCTACAAGTACGGCCGCCTAATAGAAATAGTTCTATTCTACAGACAAGATCTTAAGCCGAAAACAGCGCCGTCCAAGAAAACACTACATGAAACAGACGAGATCGTATATATCTACAAACACGCCATCTAAATGTACACTATATGCGACAGACAAGATTTCATATCTACAACCACGCCGCCAAAGACAACAGTATATGCTACAGACAAAATCTTATATCTACAACCACGCCGCCAAATACAACAATATATGCGACAGACAAAATCTTATATCTACAACCACACCGCCAAAGACAACAGTATATGCTACAGGCAACATCTCTTATCTACAACCACAGCCGACCAAGTGTATCCTCGAGAGCTAACTAATACAGAAATAAATTTAGGACAGACTCAAATGAAACCATCACAACGGGATCACTGCCGATTCCTGTCTACACTGTTGATAAAAAAAGTTAATTAGTTGCATGCACTTTACAGGACGTTTGCAGTCAAAACCAACATTTTTTGCTGTTGTTGATGCCTTGGCAAGTTATACGTTCAGTAGTTTGTTATTGCTTTCTGAACAACCGGTACCCATTCCATTCCGCAAAACACCAGCGCAACGAGGTCTGCTGCCAAATCGCGCGCATGTATTTTTCGAACATGGGTATACGAAATAACGAACCGCGTCCGTAAAACCTTTGCCACGGAGTCCGGCACACTATTGATGAGGGGAGCGAAATCTGAAGTTGACACGTGTCAGTTGGGAAACGTGTATATAAGTTTATTGTAAAGTGACGTGTCGTTGAATCAAGTGGAAGCAAGCAAGCAAGGCAGACATATTGTCACGTAAGTTATCATACATGTATAATTCAATGAAATATTCTATGCAATGTTGTATCTACTCAGATGTATGCAGTGAGGGAAATATATTAATGCATACTATCATAAACCAGCCGGTCTCTCTGTCCGAGGGGTTACACGACTTTCTCCGTAATCCCGTTTATCCACGCAGGGTCTCGCAGCGAGCGAGAATTGGAAGCGGTTCTACCAGCGCTGGTGAATTGCGGGATACTGAGCCGGCCGCTCATAAAGCAATGGCAAACTACTGAACGCAATCTTGCCACGAACTCACCAATCAGCTGAAAGATGCTGATGTTGATAGTGATGTCCTGTAAAGGATACGCAAAACATTTTTTTTTTATCATAAACCAATGTTTCCCTTTAATTTTTTGCAAAGTGTGTGTGTATATGTATATACATGTGTGTGTGTATGTATGTATGTGTGTATGTATGTATTATATATATATATATATAATATATATATATATATATATATATATATATATATATATATATATATATATATATATATATATATATATAAAAGCAATGAAAGGCATATAGGGTACGTGCAACTAAAGACCGACGCATCACCTGTAATAGATTAAGTGATTTTATATAAATCCGTCATTATCATCATCATCATCAAGTATGTTAACACTTGGGCTGGCCGTCAACCTTCTTGAACATTCCATCCCAAGGTTGTCTATCATATACATCTCTCGTTAATGCCAATAATGTCTTCAGTAGATAATTATCTGCGAACTGTATCGGAAGAAAAGTCGAGGAGGAAGGAAATTGTCCACCTCACTGCATATTTCGTAACCTAGTATATATGCAAGCCTAACGTGTTTGTTATGGGTCAGGCTTGACCTGTATGTTTACATTGATCAATCCGAACCAGTGTGCTCTGTGAATGTTGTCCGGGTCTACGCTTTCATCTTGTCTCCAGTATTGTGTCCTCTAGACCGGGGTCAGCATGGCCGAATGGATACGAGCGGTATTTCTTAAACATTCCGTGTGCTGATGCCGAGGTAGAGGGTTTCGTCCTTGACTTGGTGACGTAAATACAAGTACCTCAGAAGTCGGACTGGGTTTGGTTAATAGCGATGGGCACTGGTAATATGAATAAATAACCCAGTACACTAAAAGTAGTAGTTCGTGTATGGTCTACGCTTGAGTTCAAGGCGAGCAAGGGGACACAAATCCTGTAGTCCTGTCTTTGGTGTGTCTTCATGTCTTAGAGTGTCACTACGACACGTGACAGCGCTGGGTAGTACATTGTACATGAAGGGATTTAGCAAACATCATTAGTAGGCAATCGTTAATTTTGGCAATCGACAAGGTAGCTGGCACATTGTGAACAGATTTTCTGACACAGATAAGTGATGTAGAAGAGTCGTGGGAAGATTACCAAGAAAGGGGTTGGGGGAAATGGACTGGAAAACACGATGCCAAGGAATGTGACGACATGAAATTAACATCCAGAAATAACAGTGTTGATAAGCGGAGTTTTGGCTTTTCCCCCATCATGTATGGAGGAACGGCTGGCCCGAGTGGCTACATTGTCGGATTATGCTTCCGGAGACCCTGGTTCGAATCATCGTTAAGGTGTGAAGTTTTTTATTTTTTTTTTCTACCGGGGGCAAAAAGAAAACTCTAACCTGTACAGTTCGTAGCGACTGCACTAGCCAGGCGGCCATACTTCCTCAGGCCCAAGGAACCCCCCCACCCCCCCTTTTTCCCCACTCACTCCCGCCATACAAAGGATGGTACTATATTCGCAGTAAATAACATATAAGCGTAGTGAATTCTGGAGGTGGCAGGTAGAAGTAGGAAAACGAGGATCTACGTATATAGTTTGTAATGTGACAAGTTGTTGAAACAAGGGGGGATTTGAGGACATGGAGGTAACAAAAGGAAATAACAAGGGGTAACAGAACATGAAATGAACACGAAATAACAAGGTATAATGGGACATGAAATGAACATGAAATAACTAGGGATAGCAAACTATGGAATGAACATGAAATAACTAGGGATAGCAAAACATGGAATGAACAAGAAATAACAAGGAATAGCAGATCATGGAATAAACAAGAAATAAGAAGGAATAAACGAATATGGAATGAACAAGAAATAACACGGGGTAGCAGAAGATAGAATGAACTAGAAATAACAATGGAAATAGTGAATATGGACGGAACAACAAGAAATAACAAGAGGCAGAGGAGAGAAGGAAATGAAAAACATTAAGTGTAAAGGGATAATTAAACACGCAATGAACAACAAAACATATCATGAGTTTAAGTGATAAGGAGTGAACTACAAGAACTAGAAAGGATTATGAGAACATGGAATGAAAAACAAGAAACAGAAAAAAAAATATGTGAACAAGGAATGAGCAGCAAGAAATTGAAAGAAATATGAGAACAGGGAATGAGCAACAAGAAATGGAAAGACATATGAGAACATTGCTTATAAATAAATAGTTATAGGAACCATTTACATATAAATACTTACAAACTGATTACTTACCAACAACTACTTTAAAATAGCTACTTGCTTTGACTACTTTCATAGAAATACTCATAGAGAATTAATGACAGTGAACTACTTACAGAGAACAATTTGCAGAGAACTACTTTCTTAGAAATGCATAAACTTACCGGATACTATTTACGTAAGACCATTTACACAGAACTAGTCACAGAAAACTAGACAGTTATAGATAATAACTTACAGAGAAATAGTTGTTTATTGGTTGTTGTTGTTTGTCCATGAAGAATGATGATAGCCATTAATTTCATCCACCGGTTTGAAAGTATGGAGTCGTGAGTTCTAAAATGACTGATATGGCCTATTTTGGCTCGAAATGTTCTATGACAATGTGGGCAAAGAATGCTTTTGCGTTCCAGGAGGGGGATGTCCTGCAGTGGTGTTTCTGTCTAGCCTTTTCTTCACAGCTCTTGCAGTCCTGGTGGCTTCACATTGACTGCACCCTGGCGTAATGATGTACACCAGGAATTTCGGTCTTTGGCATCAGTCTCCCAAGTGTCATCATGAATTCGAAAAGCTTTTAGTGAGATCTTCAGAGTGTCTTTAACGCGTTTTCTCTGGTCGCCTTGGGAGCCTTTAACACAAAGCAGCTCGCCGTAAAAGATTCGTTTATGGAGCCCGTGATCTGGCACGAGAGTTAACGTGACCAGCCCAGCGAATCTGATTCTTAATTAGTAGAGTGTGGATACTGGGCATGGACGCTCTTTCCAGGACATCAGTGTCTGGGATCTTGTCTTGCCATTTAATCCTCAATAGATTGCTAAGGCAGATTATGTGGAAGTGTTTTAATTTCCTAGCGTGTCACTGATAAACAGTCCATGTTTCAGAAGCATATGATTTCATTGGCACCTTGCCGTCTTGATAGTTTGTGCTACAAAAAAGGCATAATAACTGTTACCCATGGCGGTAGCGAATGTGACTGATAGGGCCAATTCGCGCTGTAAATGTTCGTTCACAGTGGGTGCAAGCGACTACGTAGTCATTTCCACCATCATGCACCATCTTACTTCTCACACGCTCGGTGTGTGACTTATCTGCAATAATTTTCTCCCATGTCTTTATTCCATTTCTGATAGTTGCCCTCCATGCAACACGTTCAGCGGCGACTTGCTCCTAATGTGCTTTATCAATCACTGTATCAGTCATATCCCGTTTACACACATCTTTGTATCGTAGTAGAGGCCGACCCTGAGATCTCTTACCCATCTGTAATTCACCAAAAAAGATGCCCTATACCATCATCCATCCTCCTAAGAAGCTCTATCCATCTAAGTCTACGAAGACTGAGCATGGAATAAACCGTCACACAATCGGATTTTTCCAATACTTCAGTATTTGTGATTTTGTCTTGCCATTTAATACCAAGAATTCTTCGCAGACACCGCATTTGAAATCTGTTTAAACGTTTCTCTTGGTGTGAATAAGTTGTCCAGGTTTCACTGCCATAAGGAAAAGTACTAAGAACACAGTCTTAATAGACAAAGACTTTTGTTTTGACAGTAAGCTTCCTGTTCCCCCAGACTCTTTTTCTTAACCTGTTCATTGTTGTTGCTGCCTTACCAATCCGGATGTTGATTTCCTGATCTAGGGATAATTTGCTATTTACCACTGATCCAAGATATGTAAAATGGTCTACCATCTCTAGTTGGGCGACGTCAATACAGATTGATGGTACCCCATGTGCACCTTGTGACATAATCTGTGTCTTCTTTCTGCAAATTGTTAAACCTAATTTAGAACAAGCATTGGAGAATGCACATAGTAGACATTATAATTCTTCCTCAGAGTGGGTCGTAACTGCAGCACCATCTGCAAAAAGCAACTCTCTGATCAGTACCCTCCTAATTTTGGCCTTGGCCTCCAATCTCTGAGCATTGTAGAGGCCGCCATCTGAGTGTGAGTGAATGTATATACCACCATCCTGATCACGAAAGGCATATTTCAGTAGAAGTGAAAAGTATATTCCAAAGAGGGTGGGGGATAGTACACAACCTTGCTTAACTCCACTCTTGATTTCAAACTCTTCAGAAGTTGCACCTTCAAACTTGATTATACCCTTCATGCCTGTGTGGAACGATATCACAATGGACAGAAGAGTTGGTGGGCAGCCAATCTTCTTTAGTGCCTTGAACAGACCCTCACGACTGACCAAATCAAATGCCTTTGTAAGGTCGATGAAGACAATAAACAGTGGTTGATTCTGTTCAACGCATTTTTCTTGCATTTGTCGCAATGAGAATATCATATCAATGGTAGAATTTGCACCTTCAAACTTGATTATAACCTTCATGCCTGTGTGGAACGATACCACAATGGACAGAAGAGTTGGTGGGCAGCCAATCTTCTTTAGTGCCTTGAACAGACCCTCACGACTGACCAAATCAAATGCCTTTGTAAGGTCGATGAAGGCAATAAACAGTGGTTGATTCTGTTCAACGCATTTTTCTTGCATTTGTCGCAATGAGAATATCATATCAATGGTAACTGCAGCATCATCTGCAAAAAGCAACTCCCTGATCAGTACTCTCCTAATTTTGGTCTTGGCCTCCAATCTCTGAACATTGTAAAGGCCGCCATCTGAGTGTGACTGAATGTATATACCACCATCCTGATCACGAAAGGCATATTTCAGTAGAAGTGAAAAGTATATTCCAAAGAGGGTGGGGGATAGTACACAACCTTGCTTAACTCCACTCTTGATTTCAAACTCTTCAGAAGTTGCACCTTCAAACTTGATTATAACCTTCATGCCTGTGTGGAACGATACCACAATGGACAGAAGAGTTGGTGGGCAGCCAATCTTCTTTAGTGCCTTGAACAGACCCTCACGACTGACCAAATCAAATGCCTTTGTAAGGTCGATGAAGGCAATAAACAGTGGTTGATTCTGTTCAACGCATTTTTCTTGCATTTGTCGCAATGAGAATATCATATCAATGGTAGACCAGTTCTGTCGAAAGCCACACTGTGATTCGGAGTAGACTTGATCTCCTAGGACTTGAAGTCTGCGCAGAACAATTCTGGAAAATATTTTTCTAACAATACACAGAAGTGAGATACCCCCTGCAGTCTCTCCGATCACCCTTGTTCTTGTACTGTGTTATGCTGATTGAATCTTTGAAATCCCGTGGGACTTGTCCTTCTCGCCATCATAGCTCTATTAGCTGGTGGATCTGTTGAGTGAGTGTGTCTTGCCGACTACTGATATTTAAATCCCATCCTTACCTGGAGCATTGCCAGATGCAAGTTCATTTATAGCACACTTAATGTCTGTTATGGTGGGAAGAGTATCCAGGTGGTCAAGAATTGGTAGAGCCTCTATGGCGTTGAGGGCATCATCCGCTAGTTTGGTCTCACTTGAGTAAAGCTCCAGATAGTGAGAGTCTGTACATCTGCTGTTTCTTATCAGTTATGATTTCTCCAGTCAAGGTTTTCAATGGTGCACTTCTTTTGATCATTGGACCACAGGGTTTCTTTTTCCTTTCATAAAAGCTTCTGATGTTTCCATTATCACTTTCGATTTGAATGGACTCACATAACTTGATCTAATTATCATTTGCACACTGCCTGGAAGCCTTTTGCACATCCTTCCTAGCTTGCTTTAGCTCACTCAGAGTGTTACGCGTTGGTCTTTCCTTGTTTCTTAAGAGAGCTATCTTCGTCTTATCAATCAAGGGCTGCAGAGTCTGGCTGTTTGCCACAAACTTGTCCTGCCTCTTATGATCCACAGTGCCAAAAACCCCTACGGCAGTTTTATAAAGAGTTTCCTTAAGTTGACCCCACTTTTCACTTACTGTACAATTTTCTGGTGTATCAACGAAAGCGTCTTCAAGTTGCTGTTGAAACTGAAAGCACTTTTCAGGATCATGAGTGTTAATAATATTTATCATGGGGCTAGATTTGTGTTTAGCTGTGTAGATTTTCTTTGGTCTCAGTCTAACCCTTGCAACAACCAAAGAATGATCCGTATCACAGTCAGCACTGTGGTAACTTGGAATCAATGATATATGGTTCAGATGTTGTCTCCGCCTGATGATGAATTCCAGCTGGTGTAAATGGCCGGATCTTGAATATTTTCATGTGACCTTATGCAGCTGTTTTGTTTTTAAAATATGAGTTTGTAATACATAGGTCATTTCTGGTGCAATGCCCCAGCAGCGTTTGCCCATTTTCATTCATGCGACCGATGTTGTAAGTAGTATATAGGTACAAAAGCCAGTGCTTTTGTGGATCTTATATAAATCAACCATTTATCTATCCTGATCCACAAAGGGCGATAACTCTTTTTTCCCCAAAAAGTAGGCGTGGGTCAGAGGTGGCGTTGCGAAGTGACTCATCAGAGGTGACGTGGTCTAGTGACTCATCATAGGTGGCGTGCGTGCTCAGAGTGGGCGTGGTCAAGTAATTGTAGGTACGACATAAAAAATACGACATGAAACATTAAAAAAAAAAAACAAACGACTCAAGTAAGGTATATAATAATTTTATTAAATCATATATACACAAACAATACATATTAAATAAGTAATGGCATAGTCGAGATATTATCACTGTCAACCTTTCTTTTTATATAGAGATATGACAGTGAATTACGATGTTGTGTGTATGTATATACAGAAGAGTCTTGTGTTTTGAAGCCTATATTGGTTCCCCCACTCGGTGTTTGGGTGTTTAATACTTCCAAAAATGTGTCTTTGTTTAGATGCGTGTTGTGGTTTTTGGTCAGACCTTTGGTACTGATTTTATCATAATCACCGACACAAATATACGTCTTACTACACAATGAGACCATCCCCTCCCCTTCGTACTCTAGTTTGAAAAGCCCGGGGGTTCTCTTTTCATAGGCTTTGATAGTCTGGCAAGCCTTACAGGTATCAGTACTAGGGGTAATTCTATGAACAGGGCAGGTTTCAGACGGGAACCACTGATTATAGACTCTGTCATATTCTTGTCGTAGGTGTGGTCTAACTACTTCAGAGAGTGAGTCGGTGCTAAGGGCCAAATAGAGAGAGTCAGTGTCCATTTCAGTGAGTTGGTAGTCTTCTTTAGCGATAAATTTGTCGAGAAAGTCGTAATAGAAAGCTAGCATGCGCAACTTGGCATACTGGTAGACAAAGAACCCAATCTGTAGAGGTAGATCCCAGACAGTTTTCTTTTTTAGGGTTTCAATTTCGAAGAGATCATCTGTAATACCAGTCATGCTTTTGAACCTGGGGTTATTGATTAGTTTGGTAGTGTCTTTTCCCTGGCAGTAGGAGACATCAGTATGTTTGGCCTTATTGGTAAGTGTTTTCCCGTAAGCGGCGTTACCTAACAACTTCATTGTGTCGGCTGTAATAGACTCGGCCGGATTTTTGTCCCCTTGGCGACGGGCATTAGAGACTGCTTCCCCAAATTGTTTAAAACAACTAACTGGTCGATATTCTATTGTCTGGTAGATGTGGGTAACGACCAACCCATGCGCTAGATACCACTTTAAAAGAGGGGTGGCTAATAAAATTTTCTTCCCGAAATAACTACCGATCAATGTCCGTCGTGGGGTACTCAGTAGTTTATTTTTTATGGCATATTCTTGCATAAACTCCCCAATATCGTCTCTCGACACCTCCGTGTTCTTGAAAATAGGGGGCATTTCGGCAAATGACTCTTTTAAATCAGTCGGGGTCTCTATATCGCATTCAACCAACCCGAAAAATGTGTCACTTTTTACAGCGTCGATGATCTGGTTTTCACTCAACGATCCCCAAGGAAGTTCTGATGGTGGAAATGTTTCCCGCAAGAAACACTTGATGGTTGTGTTTGACCTCTTTAATCTCTGCCACTCACATTCCCAAATAACCTTAACGGTCACCCCAACAGTTTTTTCTAGATACTCGTGGATCTCGCACGTGTTCTGGTATAGTTCGACTAACGGTTTTTTATTGACGGGATTAATCGTTTTCCCAGCAGTTAGACGGCAAGATGGGTGCCCGTGGAACAAACACCCATGGAATTGGTAAGCTGTTGTATTCTTTTTATCCCACCCATCTACGCGAATATGTCGGTCGCCGAGCTGCATCTCGTGACTATTGAATTGGGTTTTTAAATCTATGTTGTTGTTGTGTGACACCCAGGTTAACCACTCTCGACTCTGACGTGTGTACTTTGTGTAATCTGTGTGCTCTAAACCCATCGTCGCGGCTTCGATATATGGGGAAGTCTGATGGCATCTCTTTCATAAGAGACCAAAGGTATAAGGCATTCGCATCAAATCCCTTTAATGCTTTTTACCAGCTTATTATCCCTGATACGGGTCTCATTGACTTGGTGGTAACGATGAAAAATGATACTCGGTCCACCCACCACGTTATCTCGTAACAACTTGTGCACCTTCCCCTCCTTCTTCGAAAACAAAACAAAAGAAACATCTTTATTCATAGTGTTGAATAGGTACTGTAAAGTAATGCCGGGGACGGAGATGGCCTGCTTGCACATGTCTATATTTAAACCTGGCAGTAAAAGGCTACTTGTTTTTCCAGGGCTTTTAGAAAGGGAGACACGTCTTTGATGTTGTACCAAATTAGAAAGTCCCGCAAGGTAGTCATTTTATTATCGGTCCACGCTTTCTGACAAACGGCGTATTCTGCTTCGGAAATGTTACGGTTTTTAAGCTTTGAGAAAAAGGCTGCATGCGGTGGTAGGGTTGTCTCATTTAGCTTTCCCAGGTCGGTCAGATATTCGTAAGAGAAATAGCCTTTTGTCTCTTCTATCCCAAACGAGGCCAAATATTTCGCGTAGCTTACTCCCGGGACCAGAAAGTTGGAGACGTCGAGGAATTTCAGTCTTTCTGTCGCTATACACATAAAATTATTATTTCTTTTGACTATAAACTTGAATGGGTTAGCCTCCCGATCAAGGAAATACCGTACCAAATAAGGTTTCAGAAGGTTAATGTCATACTTACCGCTATTCAACCCAAATAGAGGGAGCTGGAACAAATAGGAGTCGAGCCTTTCACTTAATTTTGGTTGGTCACCTAATTTAGCAAAGACTGACTCGAACTTTTTGAGTAAAAGCTCATACGATTTAGCAGCTATTTCATGGAGATAGTCCAACATTTCATTTACGAGGACCTGTGGATCACCGGTGGTGATGAAACATTTAGGGGTGTCGAACCCAGGGACATTAGAGGCGACCGCACACGAGAGAGGGACGTGTCTGGCCATGAAGATCGTCGACTTTGAGTCAGCCGGTAAATTTTCATTAGAGAAAAAAGATTCCATATCATAGCACGCTCTGAAAGGGAAAATAAAATTTTCTTCTACGTCAAACCCGTGGTCACGGAGCAAATCCAAGATCGATTCGGTCGGGCGATAAACCCCACCTTTATACGTTTCGATAGTGGCTACGCCTTTACACCTAAGTTCGTGGGGTGTCAATCGCTTGTACATCTTAAACAGCTTACCGCATTTCCCACAAGAAAAACACCGAGAGGCCTTGGCCACATCAACAATATACATGAAATGGTTTTCATGTAGAAGAAGATTCAGTATATCTGGATGTGTACTAGTGCTTCTAATTTTCGGAACCAGATGTTCCTCCTCTGTAAAGGCAAACACATTGATTTGTGTTTTAAAACATTCTTCCAGGGCGGGTATATCAACTAAACTAACACCAGAAAAAGGGGTGTGGGCGTCCAACTCTTTATACCGCAGCCATTTGGTGAACAGTCTGTCGTGTATCTTTTCGTAATATTCCTGACAGATCTTTCCTTGTGATTTAAACACAGATATACAGCGAAATATACACAAGTTGTCTGTGTACGGCTTACCGCGTGAGTCGGTTTGAAGTATATTAATAAATTATTGTGTTTGAATATGGTTTGGAATATTAGTAATACAACAACCAACAGGGAATTCTACTAGTTTATACACATAAAAAGTTATACTGGGAATTGTTTCTACATAAGTACTTAGTATCTGGTCGGGTTAGTGTCGCTGAATTGACCAAGTCAACAGTGTTTAATTTGGTCACAAAGGCCTCAAAATCAGATCTATGGTTTATTAAAAATGGTTTATCGAACAAGGAAGAGTTATTGGAACTCGCATGTATAATCGTAGGGCTTGTGTCTCTCGATGTCTTAGTATTGTGTGCAGACTGGCGATTATTTTGAAGCGGGAGTTTTGAACATTAAAAAGTCGGAATAAACGAGAACTCCAATCTATCGGCATGTCAGTATCTGGTCGATTAAAAAATGTCCATTCACACAGATACCGACCGTGTCGTATGTGTGATCTAATCGTATTCCAGTGCTCATTATACACAGCTCGAACATCCGGGGGTAATTTTTGTAATGACAAATATTCAGTAGTTGTGTTAACACCAGAGGTTCCCGCCGATTCGTTGGCAAGCGTGACACGTGATGATAGTTGAGTATTATTAGTAGGCGACACGTTATCGCCCGCGCCACCCGACAGGGCACCTGTTGATCCGTCACTCGCCGTGGTACTAGGTGATAGTTGCTCTTCTGTTGGCAACACGCTTGTTGTTGATGCTGCTGCGTCACTCGGTAAGGCACCAGATGATTGTTGGTTATTATTAGTAGGCGACACGTGATCGACCGTGCCACTCGACATGGCACCTGGTGTTAGTAACTGTTCATCTGTGGTCGGCGACACGTGATCGGCTGTGCCACCCGACAAGGCACCTGGTGATTCGTCACTCATTGTGGTAGTACCTGTTGATAACTGAGTATTGTTACTAGGCGACACGTCATCGCTTGCGCCACCTGACAAGGTATCTGATGAAGCGCCACTCACCGTGTTAATAGATATTGATGCTGCGTCACTCGGCAACCCGTTTGTTGTTGATGATGCTGCGTCATTCGGTAAGGCACCAGATGATTGTTGGTTATTATTAATAGGTGACACGTGATCGGCCGTGCCACCCGACAGAGCACCTGGTGATTCGTCACTCACCGTGGTAGTAGATGTTGATAACTGAGTATTGTTGGTCGGTGACACGTTATCGGCCGACAAGGTACGTGTTGTTAGTAACTGTTCATCTGTGGTCGGCGAAACATGATCGCCTGCGCCACTCGGCATGGTACGTGATGATGCGTTAAAAATAGAAGTTGTTCGTTCTGCGTCACTCAGTATGGCACTAGATGATTGTTGCTTATTGTTGGT
This sequence comes from Cepaea nemoralis, assembly GCA_014155875.1. Classification (NCBI taxonomy): domain Eukaryota; kingdom Metazoa; phylum Mollusca; class Gastropoda; order Stylommatophora; family Helicidae; genus Cepaea; species Cepaea nemoralis. The sequence continues at coordinate 100,129 of JACEFZ010015650.1, read as the reverse complement.
CGGCGACACGTTATCGGTCGACAAGGTGCGTGTTGTTAGTAACTGTTCATCTGTGGTCGGTGAAACACGAACGCCCGACAAGCCACCGGATGTTGATAACTCCTGCCCGCTACGGCTGGCGGCAGAACGGGCGGATGCTGCTGCTTGTGTTGATGTGGTAGTTGGCGGTATATCAGTTTCTGTAACCGACGACACTGTGTCATTCGATGTTTGTTGTGTGGTTGACTTCCGGCGTTTACCAGTAGATTGTTCGTCTGTATTCGGTTCTCGTCGCCGCTTGCGACTTGTGGATTGTTGATTATTAGCAGCACTAGATGATGGTTGAGTGGTCGACACGCACTAGAATAGTAGTTCATGTTCGGTCTTTACGTGTCTCCGTAAGGCGTCTTTTCGGGTATACATACAATCGCAAAAATCGCAAGTAAACTGTTGTGTAGAATGAGTAGTCACAACATGCCGACGTAGATTAGTAGCAAATGTGAAGGTTTTATTACACAGAGTACACGTATGCTTCTGTGTAGCTGACATTCTCTGATAAAATGGCCGAACTATTTGTGAATGTTATTCAGCCGGATGAAGTTTGTAAGATGACGCAATTATTAGATGTGTTGATTCGTAAACATGCGACGTTGTTTGACTCTGTTGTAGACAATATGCCAAGTGATCAAGCATATCATATCTTTGAGAATATCGCAGACGAAGTATTTTCTGATGCCCGCGTCAACTGTGGGCGGATAATAATTTTAATGACTTTGAGCAGATATATGAAGCAAAAACTCGTTGATTCGTTGTACAATAGTGACGATGATGTCGAGAAAATTGTCACCAGCTTCGCGCAGAAGACAAGTAGCTTTCTGTATCAGAAGGCACAACTGTTAAAGTCCGAGGAATTAGAAAACATGTTGAATTTATTATCCGTTAAATAAAAACATCCTTCCTCGTTAACTGCCAGCACTCAATGACTTCACATGCGTTTCATGAATAACTTGTCGTGAGTGTTTGTCGTATATTTGAAACGAAGGCAAGTTGTCATTTGAATCAACCAATCAGATGTCGGGAAAATAAGTAACCACTGTCACATCGCTTGACCGACACTGCCACTGTCACACGGGGGCGGGCGAACTGTCAAAAGGCGGGTTGTGGCTGGCACATTTCACTCGAGTATAGATTCGTAATCACTCAGAAAGAACCACGGCTTTTCATCGACTATACATTATCTACTACACTGTTTGTCATTGTCTGCCACCATAATTACGCACCTAGGTACTTTGTGTCAAATCGTAATTGCATCTCTTTCGTACGTTTTCTCTCTCCGGGAGGAAAGATAATTGGTTTTGATGGCAGTGCACCTAAACAGAGATAATCACTGACAGTTCTGTAAGTATTCTGTCCTTACTTCAAAAAGTTTTTGCTGCCAGCGTAATTGCCCGGTAAGATAGTAATTTTCGTCCGTGTCTCTGACACAGAAATTATAAAAAAAAATGTCTCTCTCGAAACATAACGGCAATTTCCTAGAATCATAATTATTGTGTACCCGCTGCATCGTCTTTTCATGTCTTCAGATTAGTGTCAGTTTGTGTGAGTCATATATCTTTGTTTAACAGATTGCTAACGTTGTTCTACTAAAAAAAAAAAAAAATCAAACCTGCCTGTTTGCCGCAGACAAAAACATTGTACCTTTGTATGTTGTTTTATTAAATAATGTCTTTCCGTATAATGTATTTTGTGTTTGTAGCAATGTTTTTCGGGTTTGTAGCCCACACCGTGTTGCCCTTTTTCTGCTTCCCCTCTATTCCACCCCCCCCCCAAAAAAAAATAAGGATTAATTGTTTTCCCTGAGTGACCCTTCCTCAGCGAGGCCAGTCTCCTGCAGGCCAGCAATATCAATGTTAAGACTACTGAGTTCTGCATCAATCACAGCCGTTTTTTTCACATCGTCAGTATTGGTCAAGTCAGTGGAAAATCCTGGAAAATTGGTTCTCACGTTCCAGGTTGCAAGCCGTAGCTTGAGGTTTCTATTCTTTTTATTAACACCTGGTACAATGGTTTTACAGCCTGTGATACAGATTTTGTCCTAGCCCGAAGCACCCATTGAAGCAGACAGGCTGTGGCGGATCAGCACCCGATTAGCCGGGGGCTGCCCAGCTTGAGACGGGCGTCAGCTGATCAGTGACACCTGTAGGTGTCTCCCACCGTCAGAGGCAACGCGTTGCGCCCCATTTCTACGCCAATTGACAGGGACATATAACCCGTAACAGTTGCCTCTCGCTTTGATTCAAAGACAAGGGATGGAGTTATTGCCTCTCCATAGCACAAAGCCTGGACTAAATTATAGAGATCATGTGTTGCCCATGCAGCATGATCCCTCTATCGGCCTGCCTAGTTCACTCCAGAGGAAAGGTAACACCTCTACATCTGGAACAAAATAAGCTGCAGAAGCAGCCGGATCAGCAAAGAAATGATCTAACTGTCCGCCTGTCGGAGCTTCGATCCCAGACCAGCTGCCAACCAAGGCTTTAGGGCCTGGTCTGCCCTGCCATGACATTTTGTCTTTAGGTTGCATTTCCTAGGATCAGGGTAAGGCTCGTACCCTCCCAATTGCTCTCTTCCACCCGAAGCCGTTGGCACAATGTGGGGTGTCGGGTTTAGTAAGCGCCGCCAAACGTTCGGCTCTAACAGAAAGCAGGTAGTACCGTCTACTGTTATACGGTAGCTCAGTCATATCTGACTAAGACCTGACTCACACAAGCATATAGCTGTGTTGATAATACAATTGCTTTGTAGACTTTCAGCTTTGTTTGCAGGCTTATTCTATTTCTGTCCCATACATTCTTGTACAGTCTGCCAAAGTCTGCGCTGGCTTGGATATTCTTGCAATCACACTCGTCATCAATTGTGGCAGCTTGTGACACAACGCTGCCAAGATAGGTGAATTTGTCCACAATATTTAGCCTATGACCATTCACGTTGATATTTGGCAAGATGTGATTAATCCCCGGTGCTGGCTGGTACATAACTACAGTCTTCTCCATGTTGATATTGATCCTAATGTTGACACAGGCATATCATAAAGCTGAAACATTGTGTTGCATTTCTGCCTCTGAGTTGGCGTATAGAGTGCAATCATCAGCAAACATGAGCTCTCTGACAGTGTCGTTGTTAGTTTTGGTTCTAGCTTTCAGTCTTCTGATATTGAACAACTTTCCATCCATGCGGTAGTTGATGTCTACTCCATTGCCGTTGTTCTCGAAAGCGTTTGTCAGCATAGCTGAAAACATGAGGATGAACAGTATAGGTGCCAGGACACATCCTTGCTTCACTCCATTGGTGACAGGAAAGGGCTCAGGCAGCTCACCATTTTCCCGAACTCTTGCCCACATACCATCACGAAATAACCGCACTGTTTGGACAAACTTTCGTGGACAGCCATATTTCGCCATATTCCTCCACATCACTTATCTGCTGACTGTATCAAAAGCCTTGGTAAGATCAATGAAAGTGGGGCACATTTAGAAGTTCTGTTCCTGACATTTCTCTTGCAGCTGTATTGCAGCTAAAATAATGTCAACAGTTCATCGTTCTTTTCTGAAGCCACATTGACTCTCGGGAAGAAGACCTTGGTCGAGATGCGCTGTGAGGCAATTAGAGAAGAACTCTGTCGAGTATTTTTCCTGCAAGGAGATGCATCGGTGGTTGTCCCAGGTATTGCGGTTTCCTTTACGATTGTAAAGGTGAGCTATTGACTCGTCCTTTAAATCTTGTGACATGGTCTCGTTCACCCATATGTTTATAAAGACTTGGTGAAGCTGCTCTATTAGAACCGATCCGCCTGCTTTGTATATCTGTGTCGGAATGGAATCAGGACCAGGCACCTAACCACTGGAAAGTTGTTGGGTTGCGTTGTTTCCTTCCACTATGGTTGGCAGATCAGCAAGAGTATCATTAGTGGGGACATTGAGGAAGGCAGGTCATGGTTTCATCATCAATGGGGGAGGTTGCTTTTAAGATGTTGCTAAAATGCTCTACCCAGCGTTGAAGGATTTCTTTCGTATCGGTGACCAATGTTTTCCCATCTAAACTGAGGAGGGGAACTAAGAATGGTGATGTAACCGTAGACCGCTTTCTGTGAGTCGTAGAAGTTGTTCATATTATATCTGTCAGCAAAGCCTTGAATCTCATCAGCTTTGTTGCTCAGCCAGGAGTCCCGCATGTGCCGAAGTTTCTGCTGTACTACTCTTTTTTTCTTTTCTTTGATGTTGACTTCGGGTCATTCAAATGTGCCTTGAGGAGAAGATGTTTCTCCGCCAGCAATTTGTTGATGTCTTCGAAATTGTGATCAAACCAGTATTTATGCTTGGGGGGGGGGGGGGGGCGTGGCTCGATCCTGAGTTTCCATAGCATTGTTATAAATTATGTCCTTTAGGGCTCTCCACTCTGTTTCCACATCCTGTTTAGCTGCAGCATTGGGCTTGAGGCGGTCTTCCAGCATATTTGCAAACTACAAGTGCATATTTGTTTGTGCTGTTTAGGCGGGCGACATTTAGTTTTGTTTGCACTTTTACCCCTTGAGGACTCCGTGGTGGTTTTATGTGTATGTTTATTTTTGAGACAATGAGACAATGGTCTGTCCAACATTCGGCACCACACACGGATGTTGTCACCAGAACGTCTTGTATTTCACTCATCCTGATGATGCTATAGTCAATGATGTGCCAGTGTTTCTAGCGAGGATGCATCAACGATGTCCTATTTCTCATGGGAAGACGGAAAATTGAATTTGTCGATGTTGGGCACATGTCTGAAGGAGAAGACGTCTATTGATGTTACAATTTCCGACTCCGTGCTTTCCAGTAATGCCACTCCAAGAGGTGGTTATGTGCCTATTCTGCATTTAAATCCCCAAGAAGTATAAGTCTGTCTCCTTTGGGAACAGATGTTAATACATATTGCATGTCCTCATATAACTTCTTGACGTTATCTTCATTGTTCATGGTTGGTGTGTAGACACACACGATGCTAGCATGCTTCCTCCCGTTCAGCAAGGGTAACTTAATGGTCATAAGCCTCCTGTTTATAGCGTTCGGAAATCCAACTAGTTTGATAACCAGGGAGGACTTAATGGCAAATCACACAACGGACTGGCGTCTTTCCTCGATTTTCCTTTCATTCCAGAAGAACGTGTAGCCGGACCCTTTTTAACAGATGTGGCCTTCTCCTGTAAGTCGTGTCTCGCTGAAGGCTGCATTGTCGATGTTGTACCTGCCCAGCTCTCTCCCAATCAGTGCTGTTCTTCTCTGTGAGCCAGAAGCGCTGTCTCTATCAAGTAGCGTGCGTACATCACAAGTTTCGATTGTCAAGGGAATCTGGTTTGCTTTCTTAGCTTGATCTGGTTTTACTTTGTTTCCATCCATCATGTGCCATGTCGGTAAGCGTGGGTGGTCATGTTTTGCCATCTCACTCGATCACCAGTGTCGTGGATCAGCTCCGTATTTCTGTCTTGACCATGCCACCAGGCCAACTATCCAGGTATTTGCTTCTAGGTCCTCCCCTTGGTCTGTTCCCTTCGATCTTACCAAGTTCTCCTCTGTATGTCGACCACATTATAGGGTACCCACCAAACACGGCTGGCTGGTTAGGTAATTATGGAGCAAACAATGTTTAGGGCACCTTTTCTAGCTCCTTCCTCATGCTATGGAGTGCTTTCCTATACAGGGCTGCTCAGTCGCTCTTGGGGCTGCCGAATTCCACTGCTGCTCCGGTCAGTAGAAGACGACCATATGGCCTGAGCCGTCTGTGTGCAGGTCTGCGACTACGACTGCCAGCGTACCAACGCCTGCCGCTTCGCGCTCGTCCATCGCCACAGGGCTTGAAGGTGATATATAAAGTTAGATGAAGAATGACTTGCGCGATGATTTGGATTAAAGTGAAGAAGATTTGCTCAATTCGTCGACCTCACTCTCTCGCCTGTGCCCTTCTAAATCCAGTGCCAAAACAAGTCAACACGACTTGAAACAAATGCAGGTGCAGTGGATGACCAGGGCGCTCTACTTCTCTTGCCGTGCTCACTTCGTTCCACAACGCATTGCAGGTAAAGCCGTCTTGCCTGTTGAATCATCAATGATTTTTTCCGCGTAGTCTGCCGAATCCTGTCTTCACATTCTGGGTAGCCAAACCCGAGCTCACCGATTGGATTGACACCAAATCGGTTACCAACGCCTGGTTTAGTTAGCCTGTCACAGCTGTTGCCCGGGGGTGGCCGCTGTGCTTGCTGACAGCTACTAGGAGTCACATGCATGAGCTGGATGTCAGGCTTGGACCAGTGGGGAATGGGCCCTGAAAAAGGCATGACAGTCATCCTTACCAAAGGTACTACAAATGCTTGACACCCCAGACCTAGCTAACTAGTTTAAGAAAACTAGTTATAGATAACAACTCACAAAGAAATGGTTGCAAAGAACTAATTACACAAAACTATTTACAGCGAACTGGTTACAGCAGACTTTTTATAGATCACAACTCACAAAGATCTGGTTGCAGGCAGTAAACTAGTTACACAAAATACTTACAGAGAACTAGTTGCAGAGAACTAGTTGCAGGGAGCTAGTCATACAGATCTAGTTACACGAAACTACTTACATATATTTAGCAACAGAGAACTAGTCACAGATAACTAGTTACAGGGAATTATTTATAGAGAACCTGTTAGAGAAATCTGCTTACAGTGAACACTTGCATAGACCAGTCTTACCGAGAGCATGTGAGAAATGAATACAACACACATATGAACATTAATGTCCACGAATAATGCGTGTCATGGCGTCTGTTTTGTCCAGACTGACTCCAGTTACAACAACTGCATTGACACGACGGCCATGATGGGTCTCCGGCCTTCTCCACTGCTGGTGTTTACAGTCGGACTGTTGGTTGATTCTCTTGCTGCGTATCTCATGGTTTGTTATTTTATTTTTATCTGCATTTTGGTTTTTTTTTCTCTTTTCATGGCTGCTTACCAATTAATTATATCTGCATTTTGCGTTGCTTAGTCTATCTGTCTGTCTGTCTGTCTGTCTGTCTGTCTGTCTGTCTGTCGGTCGGTCGGTCGGTCTGTCTGTCTGTCTGTCTGTCGGTCGGTCGGTCGGTCTGTCTGTCTGTCTGTCTGTCTGTCTGTCTGTCTGTCTGTCTGTCTGTCTGTCTGTCGGTCGGTCGGTGAGTCTGTCTGTCTGTCTGTCTGTCTGTCTGTCTGTCTGTCTGTCTGTCTGTCGGTCGGTCGGTGAGTCTGTTTGTCTGTCTGTCTGTCTGTCTGTCTGTCTGTCTGTCTGTCTGTCTGTCTGTCTGTCTGTCTGTCTGTCTGTCGGTCGGTCGGTGAGTCTGTTTGTCTGTCTGTCTGTCTGTCTGTCTGTCTGTCTGTCTGTCTGTCTGTCGGTCGGTCGGTGAGTCTGTTTGTCTGTCTGTCTGTCTGTCTGTCTGTCTGTCTGTCTGTCTCTCTGTCTGTGTTTACTTCTTGCTTGCGGTTTGCGGTCAAATATGGCATAAATTGTGATTATTTGTATCGCTACCTGCCATTATATTCTCCTTAAGGATGGACATTTTCATTTGCTGAATGTGAAAACTTTTGCCAAAATGTAGATTAGGATATGGCAGGTGCCACAGACTACGTGTATTGTGACAAAACATTATATTTGTTTTGTTTTCTTTAGCGCGTAATGGCGTCGAATCGCGGTGTGTTAGCGGTATGGCGGAGCAAACGGCTGGTCAGGAGCACAGAAGTAAGCATGGGTGTCGGAAACACCAAAAGAGCTAACGCAAGAAAATATCAGTTGAAATATGCCATTTAGGCCTCAACAATGTTTACATTCTATGTTGAATCATCAAACAATAAGAAGTAGATTGTGAGCTTTACAAGAACACGATTACAAGAAACAAAATGGACGTTACGGCTAAAGCCTTCTTCAGCACAGAACAAAAGCATACAGGCACACAACAACATACAATTCTACATGAGAATAGTAAGGTTAATTAGCTGAATACGTCAAACGACTGTAAGTGGATTAAATTAACCGGATGTGTGGTTTAGGTGGTCACAGGACTAACACGCCAGAAGCTCAAGGAATGGCTAAGCCGCTCGGTGGAGGACACCCTGAAGGGGGATAGGGGGACACGAAAGGTGAAATTGGGATTTGTAGAATACTATAAGAGACAAATGAAAATCGTAGATTGATTAGAGAAATTAGACGTAGACAGTCAAAATTTTTTGGACATGTTATGAGAAGAAATGGACTGGAGAACTTAGTGACAGCTGGCAAGATCGAAGGGAACAGACCAAGAGGAAGACCGAGAGGAAAATACCTGGATGGCTTGGCCACATGGCATGGACGAGACAGGAACACTGAGCTGATCCACGACTCTGGTGATCGAGTGAAATGGCGAATCATGACCGCCCACGCTTTCCGGCATGGCACATGATTGATTGATTGAGAATACTATAGGCGGCTCTGTGACGGATGTGTCGCGGAAGCAGATCACAAATCCGCATCCCGTGCTCTAAACCTCATAACACAGTCGCGGGGGATTTGAATGTAGACCACCCCGCGTTGGTTCTCATAAAATAGTATGAGTGCCTGTCGCTCAGAAAGCGATGACAGGCCACGGAACACAAACTTGCCAAGAAATCACAAACATCAAAATAATACTGGGGTTGACTGCGACTTCCTGTGAAGAATGTGCATCTGTCTGTTGTAGTGGACTATACAACTGCGGGGATGGGAGGGGGTGAGGGTGGGTGGGGAAGGCGTATGGAACTTACATAAAACTGCATTTGACATTTAGGCCGTGAGAGGATAGTGAACCCAACTGGAAGATTAGACGGTTTTCTAATGTCTCACGATCCTGTTCTTGAGATGCGCACGATTTGATCACCGTGACCTGTATGTCGGCCACGCCACAGTGATCAGAACCTTTGAAGTGCACAGATAATGGTTTCTGGGCACCACTGTTGATATCAGACAGGTGTTGCCTAAATCTGTCGGCAAGACGTGACCTCTTTATCCAATATATCTCATGTCACAACGTGTGCTGATAATCGCATAGATAACTTTGCGATTCGTACATGAATGTGGAAAGTGGTCTTAGGGAAGCATTCCAACACAGTTTTATTTAACTTCCATACTCCAACCCCTCCCATCCCTGCAGTTGTATAGTCCATTATAACAGTTAATTGCATGCCCTTCACATGAAGTCGCAGTCAACCCCAGTTGTATTTTTGCTGTTTGTGATTTCTCGCCAAGTTTGCATTTAGTGGTCTGTCATCGCTTTTGAATATACTATTTTATGGGAGTCAACGCGGGGTGATCTACTTCCAAATCCGGTTAGACATTGAACCGTTAAGGCCTATGGCATGTTTATGCTTGTGGCTATGTTTTGCAATCGCATTTTCCTATTGTTGGACTGGTAGTACATGGTTCCGTCGCCCTGCTACTGAGTGAGTGCTTAAATGACAATGTGAACTGTGAAATTCGCGTGGATCGCTTTTACATCTGTCCACTGTTGTTTGCACAGTGAACTGCAAGCTCGGAACAATGGCCGGCTGTCGCTGATTTGATTGGTTAACCTTTTTCGGGTCACGAGTGCATATTTTTCAGGAGACTCCTGGGAGACGTCGCTGGGGCTACGGAGTTCGTGCTTTGTGCTGCGCTTTCGGCAGGTCGCCCTGTGGAATGAGACGCGCCATGTGGGATGAAACCCGGGTCAATGAAGTCTGCATGTCCTGAACAATGGCTGGCTGTCGCTGAATTGACAGGTTTGCCTTTTTGGGTCACGAGTGCATTTTTCAGTACACTCCTGGGAGTCGTCGCTGGAACTACGAAGTTTGTGCCTTGTGCGACACTTTCGGCGGGTCACCCTTGGGAATGAGACCGTGCCATGTTGGATGAAATACGGGTCCATGAAGTCTTTCTGATGACTGCCGATTCCATCGACTATAAACTCTTTTTCATGGAAGACTGTTGCGTTGGCATTCTGGCGGCGGTCTTATGCACAGTGTACCTGTTCGGGCTTTTGGCTTGCGAAGACGCCTGTCTGTTCCAATGTTCACACTTGGCAGTGAGAAGCATTTTGTGTGATATTTACTGGCACATAAACTGAGCATAATGGGGATGACCCATTACCATGAAGTTGGAACCGCGACTAACTAACTAACCAACTAACCAACTAACTAACTAATTAACTAACTAACTAACTAACTAACTAACTAACTAACTACCTAACTAACTAACTAACTAATTAACTAACTAACTAACTAATTAACTAACTAATCAACTAACTAACTAACTAACTAACTAACTCACTGACTGACTGACTGACTAACTCACTGACTGACTGAGTGACTGACTGACTGACTGACTGAGTGACTGACTGACTGACTGACAAACTAACTAACATACAAATAGCACGTGGCTGTGTTTAGAGCACGGAATTGCGAACTGTGTCCCCGACACCTCCGTCACAGAGCTGGCTATAGTGCTCTACCAATCCCAATGTTGAATTAAGAAAATAAACTCACAGTCCCTACTGACTAAAGAACACCAACTCGCATTCAATTCAGAGGTACAAAGCATCTATGCTAACAAAGAAAGTATATCGAGCAATGCGAATATTAAAAACAACGTTGAAGAAAATTGGAATTTCCTAAAATATACCTTGCTAAATGCTGCAACAAATACAGTCGACTACGTACAAAGACGGAAGAAGAAGTGGCTAAGCGATAACACCTGGACGAAGATACAAGAAATAAAACAAGCAAAACTAACACTTCTTTCTGCAAAAGACACATCTACATATGAAACCCATAAGCAAAAATACTCTATGTTGGATAAAGAGGTGAAATCAAGCGCACGAAAAGACAAACAGAACTTTATTCACAGCCTGGCCTCCGACGCCGAAGCAGCTGCCAGAACTGGAAACAACAGAGCCGTATTCCATATCATGAAGCAACTATGCAATCACTCACATACACCAAATATACCCATCAAAGACAAACAAGGCAATCAATTGTTATCCGATGACCTTCAAAAGCAACGATGGGCAGAACATTTCAAAGAAATATTAAATAGACCGCAGCCTGACACTGTTCCGAACCTGGATGGAGAAATTACTATGCCCCCACTAGATGCCTCCTGCGAGTCATTCACCATGGAAGAGATTAAAGCAGCCATCAAAAAATTGAAGAACAACAAAGCTGTTGGTGAAGATGAAATCTCAGGAGAAATGCTCAAAGCAGCAGATGAGAACACCCAAAACGTTTGTTACAGCTGATCAATGAAATCTGGCAAAGCGAATCCTCACCACACCAGTGGATAGATGGTGTAATTTTCAAACTGCCTAAAAAGGGCGATGTGTCTGGTTGCAATAATTGGCGTGGTATCACTCTATTATCAGTACCAGGAAAACTCTTTTGTAGCATGTTACTTGAGAGATTGAAAAAGGCTATAGATGAAAGGCTCAGAGAAGAACAAGCAGGCTTCAGACCAAAACGGACATGCATAGACCACATTTTCATCCTCAGAATAATCATTGAAGACTCCGTAGAATTCCAGTCGAAATTAATCACCAACTTTGTCGACTTTTAAAAAGCCTTCGACAGTATCCACAGTCCTTCACTTTGGAATCTACTTAACATCTATGGTTTTCCTACCAAATATACCAACGTCATAAAATCTTTCTACAAAGCGACACGTTGCTGCGTAAGAACAGAAACAAGCAACTCTGACTGGTTCTCAGTCGAAACAGGAGTGAAACAGGGTTGTGTCTTATCACCGATGTTCTTTGGAATAGTTATCGATTGGGTCATGCGCAAATGCACAAACAACACAAATATGGGTATCCATTGGGTTGACATAATTCTAGAAGACCTGGACTTTGCCGACGACATAGTGCTTTTGAGTTCAACACACCCGGATGCCCAAGAGAAAATAAACCACCCCCAAAATGTTTCTGTGCAAATTGGTCTCCAAATTAACACCACAAAAACAAAGACTATTGATCTTACCAACAGTTCAGATAAAACCAAATTGAACAGCTACGTTCTTGAAAAAGTCAACAGCTTCACATACCTAGGAAGCAAAATGACATCTACAGGGGACTCAACACCAGAAATATCATCTAGAATAGCACTGGCATCTAGTGCCTTCAATAAACTGTCAAACATCTGGAAGACAAAGACGCTCTGCAAACACACAAAACTTAAAATCTTCAACTCTAGTGTGATTCCAGTGTTAACTTATGGATGTGAAAGTTGGAAACAACGGTAGCTTTAGATACAAAATTAGACAATTTTGAGAACAAATGTCTTAGAAGACTTCTAAACATCCACTGAACAGACTTCAGAACCAATTCGCAAATAAGACAAGAGACTAAGCAAGATACAGTATCTAATTTCATAAGAAGACGCCGTTAGAACTACATCGACCATGTACTCAGAATGGACAAGACAAGACTCCCCTACCAAGTGCTCATATGGTCACCGGTAGGGAAAAGAAAAATGTGGAAGACCAAGAGAGACCTTGCGTAGAACCATCATTAGAGAAGGCTCATTCAATGGCCAAGTAAATATCCAAGATCTACAACAGGTAGCAACGAACCGCCAGGCATGGAGAGTCAGGACTTCTGCCCTATGCGCCGCCTTAGGCTCAAGAGGAAAGACTAACTAACTAATCCCAATGTTACATTTTTCGTCCCCCTATCACCCTACCGGGTGTCCCCCACCGGGCGTCTTAGCCAATCCTTGAGCTTGTGGCGTGACCGTTAGTCCTTTGACCACCTGAACCACACATCCGGTTAATTCAATCCATTTACAGTCGCTCAAGACGTATTCAGCTAAGTAACCTTAATACTTTCACGTAGTTTGTGTGTGTGTGTGTGTGTGTGTGTGTGTGTGTGTGTGTTTGTGTGTAGTTGTGTGTCTGTATGTGTTTGTTCTGTGCTGACGAAAGCTTTAGCCGCAACGTCCATTTTGTTTCTTGTAATCGTCTTCTTGTAAAGCTCACAATCTACCTCTCGTTTTTTGGTGATTCATTCATTACCTTTTTAAACTTTACTGCAGTTCCCCTTATTCTTGTTAATCAGTTACATTTTATGTTGGAACTGTGCGAGCCCCATTGTCGAAAGAACGGTATTCAGGAAAGACAACGTTGTCCTTCAGAAGACGCGGTTTGGCGATAGCATGCAGAATGTGTCTGTCTTCACCTGTGTTTATATTAGACGTCATCTGGAAATGACCGTCCTTGTAGGTGATAGTATCGTCGTAACACAACTGGACACATTTTGACGGAACAGTGACCAGGTGCTATTTCAAGCAATTACAGTTCAGTCGGAAGATCCGTGTATATTGGTCAGTGTGTATGCCTGCAATGTGAATGTAGATCACAGAGGTGGCAATCTCTCAGTGTAATTGTGTGCCACCGGGAACATGCCATTTTCTGTGGGCATTTCAATACAAAAGGGAGAACATGGGGAAACATGTTTATTTACAACACAGACAGGAAGGGGCTTGAGAAAGCACTTAAAACCATCGACCTTGTCTGCAAGATCAGGTCCACCAGAAGGGCAGGCAGCGCTGGAGATGCGGACAGTACTGTTGACCTGACACTGGTGTCCCTGAACTCATTGTTTCCTCTGGACACGACGGCATAGGCCACCAAGCCTGCAGCACAGTGGTGTACAGAGGTAGATGCAGGAAACAAAAGCACAGAGTACAGACTTTCAAATTTTACAGCGCTGGGCAGGATGTGTGTAGTGAGTATGGTAAGGCGCGATAAGCGAAGAATTCATCACAGCAGGAGGAAAGGCTGGTAGCAACAGCCATGGTAGACCAGCGTTGTCGAAAAAGGGGCTGGCTAGAGATCCGATAATAAGTGCTCTGTTAGTTAGTAAATAAGTTAGTGCAGTTCCAACTTCACAGCAACGGGTCGTCCCCATTATGCTCCGTTCCTGTGCCAGTGAATATCACAAAAATTGCTCCCCACTGCCCAATGTGAAAAGTGGAAAAGACAGGAGTCTCGACAAATAACAGCCCGCACAGATACACTGTGCATAATGCCGCCGCCAGAATGACAACACACCAGTCCCCCACGAAACATCCAGTTCATCTCTGATGGAATCGGCTGTCATTTTCCTATCTGGATGTTTCCTAGATGTTCACCCACACAGTCCACGAAAATACAGTTCATCGTTGATGGCAGTGGTAGTCAACCAGAATCCCAGTAGCCACGCATTTCTGCATATGGCAAATACCGGTAAACTCTGGGACATAGCCATCTGCCATCGCTCCGAACATGCAGTAACGTTCCAAAGAACCTCGGGCAGATTCAAATGCATTCCACACGAAACTCACAGCTCACAGTGTCGTGCCACGCACTTACTCAGTAGCAGTGCGACGGAACCATCTAACCTCCTTAGTCGCCTCTGACGACATGCGTGGTAGGCTACAGTGTTGCTATTGTTTGCTTCCCTCATGGGAACCGGCTACACACGGGATAAGTGCTCCGTTATGAACAGATAAAGCAAGAAGTAAGTCAAGGATGCGTTCTGTTATCAGATCTCTTCTCTTTATATAGCGAGGTAATAATGAGACAAATCAAAGACAGGCCAAGAATATGAGCAGGACGTTGTAATACGAGAATCAGTGAGAAAGTAATACAGCACATTTTGTTGTTGTTAGTAGAGTTGAATTAGGAACATCATACACTCAGGACATTCCCATGCGTGCTCCGTCCTCATCTTCAACGACAAACAAAGAGACCCAATACTGTGGTATCATTAGCGATCTGAATATTCTATGTCTAGCCTTTCCTCTGAGCAAAGCCTCTGGTCACTCCCTGTTTGTACCTTAACGGTTACAGAAATACCAGATCTGAGGCAGATCGCGAACATGTTGAAGTTGTGATCTTGACATCATCATCCTTCTTTTTCCTCTTTCTCGTGGTGTGTGTGGGGGGGGGGGGGGGGTGAGGGGGGATGCGTCACATCTAGTTATATACATCACAGGTCCGGGTGCCGACTTCGGCATGTATTTGTGTCAGATTTGCTCCCTCTAGATAGATTGCCTTTCCTTTAGACTTTCCTTTCTAACAATTTTGCCAGGGCAGGAACCTGAAGGCCTGCTCTATTGGGATTTCTAACTGCCGTGGGATGTTTAACGTGCTCAGCTTGCACACAGAGCCTCCTGTTTGTCACCCTTATGTCAGAGAGCTAGGTATCTGATCTCACTACCTAGGCTATCAGGGGGACGTATAGAATCATTATATACATATGATTCGTTCGAGAAAAATGTAATCCTTATTATTGGGACGAGTACCTTATCAGCTAGTGATCTCTTCCACGGCCCCCTACTTATAGTCTGCTAGTTCCCTACTGCCAGTCTCCCTGGTCTAGCGATTTAACGACTTTCTCCGTAATCCCGTATATTGACGTGGGTAAATCTGCTGCGCGAGATTCAGTAGCGTATCGTGTCGCGTTAGAAACTTAGTGGGTATGAGAACCGGTCGCTCAGAAAGCAATACCAAAATACTTAGCGTAATCTTGCCAAGAACATCAACATCCGAAGAAAAATGCTGGTGTTGACTACAACGTCCTGTAAGAGACAAACTTGTTACAAAATGTTCTCTATTGAATACAGCATCAACCTTAATAGTTCAATAGTTTTCCTAACAATACAACATCAACACTAATATGCCAATAGTTCTCCAAGCAATACAACATCAACCCTCATGTGAAAATATTTCTTTCTTACAATACAGCATCAACCCTAATATGTAATATTTCTCTTACCAATGCAGCCTCAGCCGGTCTCTCTGGCCGAGGGGTTACAACACTTTCTCCGTAATCCCGTTTATCACGCAGAGTCTCGTAAGCGGGCGAGAGCTGGCAGTGGTTCGACCCCCGCTGGTGACTTGCGGGATAACAGAGCCGGCCGCTCAGAAAGCAATGGCAAACTACTGAGCGTAATCTTGCCAAGAGATCAACAGACAGCTGAAAGATGCTGATGTTGACAGCTAAGTCCTGTAAAGGATACGAAAAAAAAATGCAGCCTCAACTCATATTTGACCATCTTGGTCCCCTTATATAGTTCTAGCGTTACCCCTACCCCGTTCAACGTCAGAAGAGATGTTATATTAGGGTCCATCCCTGGCTCAGATTAATAATCCCGTGACTGGGTCGGCCAGAAATAGGATATTAATTTGAAGATGATTGTTGTCCACAGAGGGTAATGTTGATCTTGACATAAAATGCTCTGCTTCTTCAAAGGATTTACAGTTTCGTCCTAATTACTGAGAGATTATTATGTTTCTTTCCACAGAGATATAGTTTCTGTGATGAAAGGGAAATGTATTTTAGAACAGGGAATCCTCAATTTGAAGGATACGTTTTTTCGGATCCCGACACTAATCCCGGCAATAATGTCAGCTGTCCACTAATAGTGAGCTCCCATTCGCAACCTTTGGAGATCAGAGTTTATTTCAAGTAGGTGTTCAAGTATCATCATCATCATCATCATCATCATCATCATCATCATCATCATCATCATCATCATCATCATCATCATGATCATCATCATCATCATGATCATCATCATCATCATCATCATCATCATCATCACCACCATCATCATCATAATCATCATCATAATAATAATAATCATCATCATCATCATCATTAAAATCATCATCACCATCATCATCATCATCATCATCATCATCGTCACCATGCGCAAAGCGTTGCATGCGATCAAACTCACGCATAGCCATCTCCTCAATATCTTTGTTATAAGACCCACCACTGATTGTCCACTGATCCTGTGCCACTTTGTCAAATCATCCCTAATTTTCTGCCTCTGTCGACCTGTGTCTACGTCAATGTTGTAACGATCTACCTCAGACCCTCTGGTCTCTTATCATGACCCCGATATTGTGATTATTTTATCAGAGTGCGTAATCCAGTGTGTTCATAGACTGATCTGGTGTTACAGTTCTTGTATATCGTTCTTATAAGTCGATCATATGATTATTGACATTGTAGATATAACCACATCTCTATTTTTCCAAGTTCTGTCTACTGTTTCATTTATTTAGTGTCTTATAAATGTTAAGTATATTCTTCACTTTATTGAAACTTCTTTCTCACTTTTTTATTTCTGGTCCCGAGTCGATTGTGAAATAACTAAAAACGGTTGCCTGAAAGAGGCTAATGAAACTAGAACACTATATTCAACAATGAGAAAGAAACAAACAGCTTTCTTTTGGTTATGTGATGAGAATAGAGGCATTGGAGAACATCTTGACAACTGGAAAGATCAAGGGGAAGAGAGGCAGAGGCATACCAAGAGAAGTGATGCTGGGCGGATTTAGACGGTGCATGAAGGAATATCATCGGCAGAGTTGATTCAGAACACCACGGACCGAGATCTGTTGAGAGCCATGAACACCTACGCCAGCCGGCAGGGCACTTGATGATGACTTTCATGAATAAAACAAATTCACATTTAGGTAATCACATATTCATCTATTTAACAAAATAGCTGTTTTATTTGGAATTAAGTCAAAAATTGCATACGATAAAATACCTATACATATAAAACACATATGAAAATACAAGTCGTCCTCACATAGGAATATAACGGAATTTTCAAATAATTCGGAAGTACTTAACAAGCGCCTGAGTGAATTATATTGAAATATATTATGAAATCCACACTGGGAGCCAAGGTTTCAGGAGAGTTATAACCTGTATATTTAAACCTACACGAAACAAAACAGTTTTCACACAACAGAATTGCTGGAGACTATATCTGTTTATTATCGGATAATATCAAATCTGTTTCATATTTTATCGTTGGGTGTGTGAATATCGTCAACTGGAACTACATACTCATTAAATAAAGTTTCACCTATGTTATCGATTGCAGGTATATCATATATTACTTAAATAGTCTTTCACTTCAGTCAGGTCTTGGTCAGATATGACTGAGCTACCGTATAACAGTAGACGGTACTACCTGGTCTCTGTTAGCGCCGAACGTTGGGCGACGCTTACCAAACCCGACACCCCACATTGTGCCAACGGCTTCGGGCGGAAGAGCGCAATTGGGAGGGTACAAGCCTTATCCTGGTGCGAGGAAATGCAAGCTAAAGACAAAATTGTCATGGCAGGGCAGACCAGGCCCTAAGCCTTGGTTGGCGACTGGTCTAGGATCGAAGCTCCGACAGGCGGACAGTTAGAGCATTGCTTTGCTGATCCGGCAGCTTCTGCAGCTTGTCTTGTTCCAGATGTAGGGGTGTCACATTTCCTCTGGAGTGAACTAGGCGGGCCGAGAGAGGGATCATGCTGCATGGGCAACACATGATCTCTATATTTTAGCCCAGGCGTTGTGCTATGGAGAGGCAATAACTCCATCCCTGGTCTTAACTGGTCTCGGAATCAAAGCGAGAGGCAACTGTTACGGGTTATAAGTCCTTGTCAGTTGGCGTAGACATGGGGCGCCACGCGTTGCCTCTGACGGTGGGAGACACCTATAGGTGTCACTGATCAGCTACCGCCCGCCTCAAGCTGGGCAGCCCCCAGCCAATTGGGTGCTGATCCGCCACAGCCTGCCTGCTTCAATGGGTGCTTGGGGCTAGGACAAAATCTGAATCGCAGGCTGTAAAACCAATGCACCAGGTACAAACAAAAATAAAAATAGAAACCTCAAGCTACGGCTTGCAACCTGGAACGTGAGAACCATGTGTCCAGGATTTTCCACTGACTTGACCAATATTGACGATGTGAGAAAAACGGCTGTGATTGATGCCGAACTCAATCGTCTTAACATTGATATTGCTGGCCTGCAGGAGACTCGCCTCGCTGAGGAAGGGTCACTCAGGGAAAACAACTACACCTTTTTCTGGAAGGGTAGAGGGCAGGCAGAAAAAAGGCAACACGGTGTGGGCTTTGCAGTGAAGAATTCGCTACTGGGAATGATTGAAATTCCAGCAGGAGGAAATGAAAGACTATTATCCCTGCGCTTGGCAACCTCTTTTGGGTTTGCCACCATTATTACTGCATATGCACCGACACTCGATTCCTCTGATGATGTGAAGGATTTGTTCTATGAGGAGTTAGACTCCGTGATCAAGGCAGTTAAAAAATCTGACTACATTTATATGCTCGGTGATTTCAATGCTCGTGTGGGCAAGGACTCAAGTTCATGGCCAGTGTGCCTTGGAAAATACAACATCGGTCGCATGAATGAAAATGGGCAAAGGCTGCTGGAGCATTGCACCAGTAATGACCTATGTATTACAAACTCTTTTTTTAAAACAAAAGAGATGCATAAGGTCACATGGAAACATCCAAGATCCGGCCATTGGCACCAGCTGGACTTCATCATCACACGGAGACAACATCTGAACCATATATCATTGACTCGTAGTTACCACAGTGCTGACTGTGATACGGATCATTCTTTGGTTGTTGCAAGGGTTAGACTGAGACCAAAGAGAATCTACACAGCTAAACACAAATCTAGCCCCAGGATTAATATTATTAACACTCATGATCCTGAAAAGTGCTTTCAGTTTCAACAGCAACTTGAAGATGCTTTCACTGATACACCAGAAAATTGTACAGTAAATGAAAAGTGGGGTCAAATTAAGGAAACTCTTTATAAAACTGCCGTAGGGGTTTACGGCACTGTGGATCATAAGAGGCAGGACTGGTTTGCGGCCAACAGCGAGACTCTGCAGCCCCTGATTGATAAGAAGAAGAAAGCTCTCTTAAGAAACAAGGAAAGACCAACGCGTAACACTCTGAGTGAGCTAAGGCAAGCTAGGAAGGATGTGCAAAAGGCTGCCAGGCAGTGTGCAAATGATTATTGGATCAAGTTATGTGAGTCCATTCAAATCGCAAGTGATAAGGGAGACATAAGAAGCATGTATGAAGGAATAAAGAAAGCCTGTGGTCCAGTGATCAAAAGAAGTGCACCATTGAAAACCTTGACTGGAGAAGTCATCACTGATAAGAAACAGCAGATGGACAGATGGGTAGAGCACTATTTGGAGCTTTACTCAAGTGAGACCAAACTAGCGGATGATGCCCTCAACGCCATAGAGGCTCTACCAACTCTTGACCACCTGGACACACTTCCCACCATAACAGAAGTTAAGTGTGCTATAAATGAACTTGCATCTGGCAAGGCTCCAGGTAAGGATGGGATTCCAATAGAGGTTATCAGGAGTGGGCAAGACACACTCACTATACAGATCCACCAGCTAATAGAGCTATGCTGGCGGGAAGGACAAGTCCCACAGGATTTCAAAGATTCAAGCATCATAACACTGTACAAGAACAAGGGCGATCGGAGCGACTGCAACAACTATAGGGGTATCTCACTTCTGTGTATTGTTGGAAAAGTATTTGCCAGAATTGTTCTGCGCAGACTTCAAGTCCTAGGAGATCAAGTCTACCCCGAATCACAGTGTGGCTTTCGACAGAACCGGTCTACCACTGATATGATATTCTCATTGCGACAAATGCAAGAAAAATGCCGTGAACAGAATCAACCACTGTTTATTGCCTTCATCGACCTCACAAAGGCATTTGATTTGGTCAGTCGTGAGGGTCTGTTCAAGGCACTAAAGAAGATTGGCTGCCCACCAACTCTTCTGTCCATTGTGGAATCGTTCCACACAGGCATGAAGGGTATAATCAAGTTTGATGGTGCAACTTCTGAAGAATTTGAAATCAAGAGTGGAGTTAAGCAAGGTTGTGTACTAGCTCCCACCCTCTTTGGAATATACTTTTCACTTCTACTGAAATATGCATTTCGTGATCAGGATGGTGGTATATACATTCACTCACGCTCAGATGGCGGCCTCTACAATGCTCAGAGATTGAAGGCTAAGACCAAAATTAGGAGGGTACTGATCAGAGAGTTGCTTTTTGCAGATGATGCTGCAGTTACGACCCACTCTGAGGAAGAATTGCAATGTCTACTATCTGCATTCTCCAATGCTTGTTCTGAATTTGGTTTAACAATTAGCAAAAAGAAGACACAGATTATGTCACAAGGTGCACATGAGGTACCATCAATCTTTATTGACGACGCCGAACTAGAGATAGTAGACCATTTTACATATCTAGGATCAGTGGTAAATAGCAAATTATCCCTAGATCAGGAAATCAACATCCGGATTGGTAAGGCAGCAACAACAATGAACAGGTTAAGAAAAAGAGTCTGGGAGAACAGGAAGCTTACTGCCAAAACAAAAGTCCTTGTCTATCAAGCCTGTGTCCTTAGTACTCTTCTCTATGGCAGTGAAACATGGACAACTTACTCACACCAAGAGAACAATTTAAACAGCTTTCATATGCGGTGTCTGCGAAGAATTCTTGGTATTAAGTGGCAAGACAAAATCACAAATACTGAAGTATTGGAAAGATCAGGTTGTGTGACAGTTTATTCCATGCTCAGTCTTCGTAGACTTAGATGGATAGGACATCTTAGGAGGATGGATGATGGTAGAATACCAAAGGATATCTTTTTTGGTGAATTACAGATGGGTAAGAGATCTCAGGGTCGGCCTCTACTACGATACAAAGATGTGTGTAAGCGGGACATGATTGATACAGGCATTGATAATGCACATTGGGAGCAAGTCGCCGCTGAACGTGTTGCATGGAGGGCAAATATCAGAAATGGAATAAAGTCAAAGGAGAAAATTATTGCAGAAAAGTCACACACCAAGCGTTTGAGACGTAAGATGGTGCATGATGGTGGAAATGACCACGTGTTCACATGCACCCACTGTGAACTGACATTTACAGCGCAAATTGGCCTTATCAGTCACACTCGCTACCGCCATAGTTAAAAGTTATTATGCCTTTTTAAAGCACAAACTATCGTTTGTCAAGACGGCAAGGTGCCAATGGAGTCTTTCACTTATTTCAGTGGCTGTACGGATACTACGTATTAATTGTACAACCCCCCCCCCCCCTTTTTTTTTGGTTTTACGTATATTACCATCAACTGGACCATGTAGTAAAAGAATGTTTCCAATTTAGTGTATACATATTACCATTTGATTGTATACGATTTCATGTACCCGATTTTCAGCTTCATTAACAGAAATTTACGAAGGTTTGAGATAAACTTTATAAATTATTTGATAGATACTAAAAAGAATAATTGTAACAAATTATAACATTATTGTAAACTATTATAATTAGGGGTGTACCGGATTTCGGCTCCGGCTCCGGCAAATCCGGAATCCGGCCATTTTTACAAATCCGGCTTCGGCTTCGGCTCCGGTCCAGTTTTGCCGGATTTAGGCCGGATTTGTGTTGCCTAGTCACGTGAATTTTCTTTACATGTTTCATGAGGCCACGTCGAATTTTAGGCAATAGCACAGTAGCACTTCCGGTTTACTATTTCTCGCTGATGTAAATAAGAATTTTAAGAAAAAAACACTCATTTTGAATTTTAATGGTGCATTACTTCATGAGTTTGTGGGACTTGAATATTTATTTTCGTAAATTTCTTTGGTCTTGCCCATAAAATAAAATGGCATCAAAATCTAAGTCATACAGCGCCGTTTGGGATTACTTCAAGGTTAAAGACGATGATTCAGCGAAGGTAATATGTAAGTTGTGTGACAAACAGTTATCGCGTGGACGATCAGATCGCCCCAAAGACTTCTCAACATCATCAATGCAGACCCATTTGCGATCGATGCACAAGAAAAGCTATGACGAAATGAAGGAAAAGAAAGCATCACTGAAGGCCAGTGTATTGGCGACCACATCTATGATGAATCTGGGACCGTGTTTGCACAAAGCAAGCAGCAGTACCCAGCAGTCAATTGTGCAGGCATGGGACCGGGCCAAAATTTGAGACATCAACAGTCCCAATGCTAAACGCATTCATGCTGCTGTAGCCCGAATGATAGCCATAGATATGGAGCCTTTTCAAGTAGTGGAACGACCAGGTTTCAGAGAGTTGATGCATACAATGGAAAAAAGGTATGAATTGCCTTCAAGAAAGTACTTTGCTGAACATATCATTCCTGACATTTGTAAACGTCTGAAGGTAAAAATTGCAGCAATGATATCTGACACTGATTACATATCATTCACAACAGATACGTGGACAGCTGAACACACCACTCAGTCATTTATGGGCCTCACTGGCCATTGGTTAACAGACTCCTTCGTTCTCCGCAGTGTAGTCTTCCATTGTACTGCATGTGATGAACATCACACGGCCACAAACTTGCTTGCACATTTTGAAATGATGCTGGATGAGTGGTCAATTGCACGTGAGAAGTGCCATGTTGTTGTGAGAGACAATGCATTCAACATTGCCAAATGCTTTCGTGATGGCAGCTATTCAAGTGTTGGATGTTTTGCACACACACTGCAGCTGTGTGTGCGTGATGGTCTTTTGAGTCAAAAGTATGTTGCTGGCATCATCAGTACTGGAAGAAAATTGGTAGGACATTTCAAACACTCTTCTTCAGCAACCAGTCGTTTGCATGAATATCAAAATGAATTAAACCTACCACAACATCAGCTTATCCAGGACGTGACAACACGATGGAACTCAACGTTCTATATGTTACGACGTCTGTTAGAACAACGGCGCAGCATCAGCCTGTACTGTGTTGAAAATTTTGAAATTGATTCGGTAACTGGGCTAACGGCACAACAGTGGGCAGTCACGGAGAATGTGGTAGCTACTTTGGCACCATTTGAAGAAATCACACGTGAAATAAGTGCAGCTCAGGCATCAATATCAGTTGTGATCCCATTAGTGAAAACACTCATGGCTTTCCTCCAGAAAGAAGGTAGTGATGCTGGGATCAAAACTATGAAAGCAGCCCTGCTTGAAGCTGTTAGCAGCAGATTTGCGGACATTGAATCCAACAGTATTTACACCTGTGCCACACTACTGGATCCTCGATTCAAGCTGTGCTTCTTCTCCGAACGTGGTAGAAGTGATGCACGAGCCCATCTGCTGTTAGCAGCTAACTCCATTATTGATCCAGCAAACAGAGTCAGTCCACAGGATCCATCAGCTACTATTAGTAGTAGTAGTACTAGTGTTTTGACTTCTGTGAGCACTGCCACACAGTACGAGTCCAGCCTATGGAGCTGTTTTGACACAATTGTCGAGGAAAATCCCACCGCAGATCGTTCTGCAAGTGCCGAAGGCAACAGCATTAACACTGAGGTGACACAGTACCTGTCAGAGCCACTTCAAACTCGACAGTCAGATCCAGTTTTATGGTGGCATGCCAATAAGCAAAGATTTCCAAGCATGGCTAGACTGGCGCAGGTATTTCTTGCACCACCACCTACAAGTGTGCCATCGGAAAGGCTGTTCAGTACTGCAGGAGACATTATCACTGACCACCGTAGTAGCCTTTTACCAGAAAATGCGGAGACGTTGATTTTCCTGAAATACAACTCGTCTCTTTTTGACTCTGAGAGTTCAACTTCACAGCCATAATGAAGACTGACTGAAATAGTGAAATTACTAAATGAATGTATTTCAATAAATTCAATCTGTTCAGTGTACTGTTGTTGTGAGTTGTAACTGAGCTGATAATTTTGCCAACTGAAAACAATGTGAAAACTAAAAACTGAAACTGAAAACTAACAATTAAAATTACTAAATTATCATTATGTGCTTATGTATTATGTTTCATCTTGAACTTATGGAACTTAATATTACTTAATTACTTATTCTACTGTGAATGTAATTATTTTACATTTAAATGATTTAATATGAGTATATGTCATCATTGTCATGTCTATAGTAATGAACTGCAGTAATGAACAGTCGAGTGACTCCACTCACCTAAGTCAAGTGATGTAGTATGTTATTTTATTTTTATTTTTTTATTTGTAAATCCGGCTCCGGCTCCGGCTCCGGCCGGATCTCACTTCATAAATCCGGCCAAATCCGGCTCCGGCCGGATTTCAAAAATTTGAATCCGGTACAGCCCTAATTATAATACTGCAACATTATTAAGAAGTTTAGTTAATAAACAAGAATAACTAATAGACGGTGACAGGACAATACATCTTATACGTATATTACGTTGACAAGACAAATTATCAAACGAAATAGACAAAATAATGTTCAACATAAATGGACATAAATTGACAATACAGTATGGACATATCAGCTATGAAAGTCAATAGATATTAGTTACTATAACGGAATTACAATAACATTAAAGGTATAAAAGTGCGACATTGACAACGGACAAAATATTATAAGACTTTAGAATTACAATAGCATAGACATAACAAATACATTGGCTACTGACCATAGACAATAGATAAAGACAAAATATTAATAAATTAAGATACTATTAACGGAGACAAACTATTTATTGACTATAATAAAACAGTTAATTATAAAGTGTTAAAGACGCGATGGATTACGTTACGACTTTAAACGACAATTAATTAAAGATGTGAACGTACAATTGAACCGTCCATCCATCCATTATATGTCATTCCGATAAGCGTGGGCAGTTATATTTGTCATCTCACTCGATCTCCAGAGTCGTGGATCAGCTCCGTGTTTCTGTCTCGACCATGCCACGTGGCCAAGCTATCCAGGTATTTATTTCTCGGTCTTCCCTTTAGTTTCTTCCCTTCGATCTTGGCAGTTGTCAGCAAGTTTTCCAATTCATTTTTTCTCATAAAATTCCCAAAGCATTTTGACCGTCTACATCTCTAAACAGTTTATGATCTTCATTTGTTTCTTGAAGGACATATTCATTGATTTTTCTGTCTGTCCATGGTATTCTTTGCCTTTTTCTCAGAAACCCCATTTCCACAACCGTCGGATATTTTCCAGAATGTCTAAGCTTCCCATCCATTCAAAAGTATAGGTTCTATGTAGCACTTCATCACTCTTTTTCTCGTTTCAGTTGATATCTTCTTATTGGTCAGTATGTTTTTCACCTTGCAAAAGGCTTCCTTGGCAATGGGAAGTCTTGTTCTAATTTCTTCAATGCGTCTCATATCAGATTTTATGACTGTTCCGAGATAACTATACCGATTCACATGTTTAAGAATATTCCCATTTACTCGTACATCACGTTGTGGTATTTCCTTCTTCCCAGTGACGGTCATAATATGTGTCTTCTTACAATTAAATTCTAACCCTAATTGTTCACTGTGTGTAACAATCGCATCTACTAAATGTCGCAGGTCCTATACATTGTCTGCAATCAAGACTGTATCATATGCGTATCTAATATTACTGATGCATCGTCTCCCAATGTTGATTCCTTCCATAGCTTCTATATTTCTGAAAATATTTTCACTGTACAAGGAAAAAAAAAGATCTGGAGACATTATACATCCCTGTCTCACACCTCTCTTAATAGGCTGATATTGACTTACATCATTATCAATTCTTATGACAGCTTATTGTTTCCAATAATTGTTATTTGTACAAGTCTAAGGTCTTTTCTATCAATTTACAGATCTTCAAGCATCCTTATCATGTCGACATGTCTCACTTTATCGAAAGCCTTTGTGTAATCAATAAAGCAATGGTGTAGATCAGTGGTTCTCAACCGGTGGGGAATCCCCCCCCCCCCGCAGGGGGGAATTTTAGGGTTGTAAGGGGGAGGGGAGGGGGGGAATGAAGATTATTTCAAGATCGCGTTATTACAAGAACCGATTACTTGATATTGTTTTTCCCTTCATACTGTACGTTTCTGTACGTCTCACCCTTCTAAAATTTATTTTATAAAGTAAGTAGACCCACAAATCACGTTTAATGTAGACGTCTAGGCTTGTTTTAGTATGTGCTATTAAATTTAGTTTCAATTATTACGCATATTGTGTAGGGTGGTATTTTAGGTAGGATATACGAAAGGGGGGAATGACGTTCTGAAAATATGGTGAAGTGGGGCACGGGCCAAAAAAGGTTGAGAACCACTGGTGTAGATCTTTGTTTACTTCTATAGAACATGAAATTACTGTTCTCAGTATATACACAGCATTTACTGTATTCTTGCCTTCTACAAACCCACATTGTTCTTCTCCTATTTCAGGTTGTATTTTCTTCCTAACTCTGTGAATGATAATTCTTAGCAAAATCTTCGTGATGTGACTCACTATACTAAATGTTTGATGTTGATCACATTCCAAGGTTCCTGATTTCTTTGGGATTGCACTAAATATAAAGTTACATAATTCATGAGGTATATTTCCAGTATCATATAATGTATTCAACAGTCTGTTAACTTTATTATCTATTCCATATTCTCCTAAAGCATTAATTATTTATGTTGTGATGCTGTCTGAACCGGAGGTCGTGCTGGATTTCATATGGTTAAAAGCATTCTGAACGCGTGTAAGCGGCATTACGAATCGCGTCCGCAACACCATAGCCACGGGGACGTGTATGGAGAAAAAGACGACAATAAAGCAAAAGAAAACCAACTACTTAACGTGAAAGCTAATCAATGCTAACTTGAGACATTTTGTGTCTAGATGTGAGGAGGTGTGTGTGTATGTGGAGGATATGTGTGAGTGTGGGGATATGTGTAGGTGGGGGTATGCGTTTGGATGGGTTGGGGTGTGTGGGTTTTGGTGGGTAGTGATATTTGTGGGTGTTGGTGGGATGTGTGGATGGATGTGTGGGGTTGAAAGTAGGGGTGTGGGAATGGGTGTGGGGGATGTGTATATGGGTGGAGGATATGTGTATGGGATGGATGCGGGGGATGAGTGTTTATGTGGGTGGAGATGTGTGGATGGTTTGAGGAAGTATGTGTGGGTGGCGGGGTTGTGTGGGTAGGGGATTGTGTTGGGTGGATTGGGGATGCAAGGGCGGGTGGGGAGAAGTGTGTGGGTGTGAGATATGTGTGCGGTGTGTTGGTGCGGGATGTGTGCATGATGTGTGGGTGGAGGGTATGTTTGTGGTGGTATGGGTGAGGATATATGTGTGGGTGGAGGATAGCGGGTGGTGTGCGGGATGTGTGTGATGAGTGCGGGGAATGTGTGTATGGGTGGGGTATATGAGGGGGTGAGTAGGGGATGTGTGGTGGTTCGGGGAAGTATGTAGGGGTGTGTGGGTGGGAAATGTGTACATGGATGGGGAATGAGTGGGTGAGGGTGTGTGAGTGGCTTAGGGATGTGTAGGTCGGTGAGGGCAGTTGTATGTGTCGGGATGGTATGTGTGAGTGGGTGGAGGATGTGTGTGGGTAGGGGTATTGTGATCGAGAGATATTTGGTTGGGGGTGGGTGGGTGGGGGTGTAGGTGCGTAATGGAGGATGTATGCGTAAGTGAGTGTGTGTTGGTGGACAGGTAGGGAATGCGTGTGTGGGTGGGGAGAGGTTTGTGGTTTGTTGATTGGGGATATTGTGTGGGTGAGTTATGTGTGTGTTTTGTGGTGTGTGAGTGGGGGTATGCGGAGTGGATGGGTGAGGGTATCTGTGTGGGTGGGAATATTTTGTGGTATCTGGGTGGGGGATATGTGTGTGGTGTGTAAGTGAGGAATATGTGTGTGTGTGGTGCGTGGGTTGGGAATATTGCGTGGTAGGGGATGTATGTGATGTGCGGGTGGGGGATTGGGTTAAGGCATGTGTGGGTGGGTGGAAGTTGTATGTGTGGGTGGTGGGGTGTGTGTGTGAGTGGTTTGGGGATGTATGGGTGGTTAGGGAGATGTGTGTGTGTGTGTGTGTGGAAAGGGGGGGGGGGGTAGGGACATGTCAGTTGGTGGGGATGTGTGTGTATGGTTTGGGGATGTGTGAGTGGATGTGCGATGTGTGGGTTGGTGGGGGATTGTGTGCGTGGGTTGGGGATTATGTGGTCGATAGAGATGTGGCTGGGGGATTGGTGGTTTGAGGTGTGGGTTGGAAGAGGATGTGTGGGTTAGGATGTGGATGGGCGTGGGATGTGTGGGTTAGTGGGGGAATGTTTGTGGGTGGCGAGTGTGTTTTGGTTTTGGGATCAGATGAGGGTAGTGTGTGTGGGTGGGGGGATGTGCGCGAGGGGGATGGGTAGGTTGGTGGGGTATGTATGTGTCCCTGGTGTGCGTGTGTGTGGGTAGGTTGGGGTGTGTGTGTGGGTGGGGTGATGTATGGATAAGTGGGAGATGGGCCTCATAACATGGTAATAAGCCTTGTTTATGTTTGCAACATTCATTTCACAATGTTTATTTTTCTTCCTATGTAAATGAATAATGCTCTTGATGAATGAAAGACGAGTGATTGGAAGGGCCGAATGTAAGACGGGCCTGCGCGCCCAATTTGTGACCCTAATAAAGTTGATTTGATTTGATTTGAAAGCAGTTACTCATCATCATCAAGTGCCGTGCCGGCTGGCGTAGGCGTTCATGGCTCTCCATAAATCTCGGTCTTTGGTTTTCTGGATCAACTCTGCTGCTATTTCTCCATGCCACCGTCTCAATCCATCCAGCACCACTTCTCTTGGTCTACCTCTGCCTCTCTTCCCCTCGATCTTTCCAGTTGTTACGATGTTCTCCAATGCCTCTCTTCTCATCACATGACTGACGAAAGCTGTTTGTCTCTGTCTTATTGTTGTATATAATGTTCTAGTTTCATTAGCCTGTTTCAGGCAGTCGTCGTTAGTTACTCTGGCAGTCCAAGGAATTCGCAACATTCGTCTCAGGAACGACATCTCTGTTGCTTCTAATTTCTTCTTAATTTGTTCATTCACATTCCAAGATTCACTGCCATACAGTAAAACTGGTTCCACATAGCATTTCAGCACTCTCTTTCTTACATTCAGTGATAGTGACTTATTGCATAAGATACTCTTCATTTTCTGAAATGCGACTTTTGCCTGCCCTATTCTGCTCCTAATCTCTGTTGTACATCTTCCATCTGATGTTATAAATGCCCCTAGGTATCTAAAATTATCAACTTGGTTAAGGATTTTCCCTTTTTTTTTCTATGTCACATTTTGGTGTCACCATTTTCTTTGATATTACCATTGTTACTGTTGTCTTGATATTCAAGAAGAGTCCTTTCCTTGCACTCTCTGTTACTACAACGTCTAATAATTGTTGTAGGTCTGTTGAATTATCCGCCACCAATACTGTGTCATCTGCATAGCGTATATTATTTATATTATAACCTCCAACTAGTATTCCTGGCATCTCTTTGATCTCTCTCATTATTACTTCGCTATACAGGGAGAAAAGATCTGGTGACAAGACACACCCTTGTCGTACTCCTAGCTTTATATGTTCGTAACTACTCTCTTTTTTTCCCATTTTAAATGCTGCTACTTGGTTCCAGTAAATATTCTTTATTATTCTTTAATCTTTTCCATCAGTGTTGATATTTTCCAACATTTTAATCAGTTCATCATGTTTTACTTTATCAAATGCCTTAGTATAATCTATGAAGCACAAATATATGTCTCTCTGTTTCTCTTTTGACCTTTCTATTAGTGTCCGTAATGTATAAATTGCATTGTTTGTGCCCTTTCCTTCCACAAATCCATACTGTTCTTCACTAATTTCCATTTTTATTTTCTTTTTGGTTCTTCTCATTATGATTCTGAGTAGAAGCTTAGTGATATGGTTTATAAGGTTAATTGTACGAAAATCATCGCAATCAATTGCTCCTGGTCTTTTTGGTATAGCTATAAATACAGATTTCAGCATATCACTGGGTAAATATCCACTGCTGTAAATATCATTCAACATTTTGGTTAATATATCTACTCCAAATTCTCCCAATACTTCTAATTCTTCTATTGTGATTTCATCTGGCCCAGCTGTTTTTCCTTTCTTCATACGTTTCATAGCGTCAGCGACTTCTTCTTTCAGAATAGGTAGACCTTCTAAGTTACTATCTTCTGTTAAGTCTCCCCTTTCTCCTTCATATAATTCTCTTATATACTCATTCCACCTCTTCATTATAGCATCTTCCTCTACTATTATCTTTCCTGTTTTTGATTTCAAACACCCTGTATTTATTCTTATTTTTCTTCCTGTAAGCTCACTGATTTGTCTGTGCATATTTTTTTTATCTTTAATGGAATTTAATTCAATTTTTTTGCATTGCTCGTTTAACCAACTTTCTTTAGCCTTCCCACATTTATCTTTATTTCTTTATTTATCTTAGCGTATTCTTGTTTGTCATTTTTACTCTGTTTTCTTTTGTCCATCAGTTTTAAGATATCTTCATTCATCCATTTTTTCTTTGCTATTTTACCTCTCTCCGGTAATACATCTTTGCTAGTTTGATGAATGGAGTCCCCTAACATTTCCCATTGTTCATCTATACTCTGTATTTTAGTTATTGCATTGTACCTATTGTTCACAGTCACTCTGTATTGTTCTTGCATTTCTTTATCTATTTTCAGAACCTCTTTATTAAGTCTCATGTTCTTAACCATTTTTTTCCCTCTCTTTAATCTTACTTTTATTTGTCCACATAGTGGTTGTCCTGTTATTTTCCCGAGAGGAGGTTGGAATCAACAAGCACATCTTTAAACTTATTATCTGTTGGGATTATTGACTGACTTTCGTCTACACTCCTCTCTTCTGTCTTCCCTTCCATATATCTATTTCTTTCACTCTCTCTGTTATTCTCTCAACACATACTCAGACCACAGTTCCTTTCAACAATAAATAAAAGATTTATTAATAAAAACTATGTCTGGTGTATGTATGGATATTGTCTATGTAATTGGTATGTTCTTCTAGTGTGGCTGCCAGATAAGATGTTGATAGATAGTCTCCGTGTCTTCTCTCGTCTCTTCTCTCGGCTAAAGTATAGGACGGTACATAGATACAACAGAACGGTCTCACCCTGAATGCTCCGTCTGCTTGAGTCTGTAGATATATCCGTTTTGTTTTTGTAATGAAAAATGTTCACCACTGTATCAATGTACTTAAACCGATCACTATATGCTGTCAGCTTAAACTGAATGTTCGTTGCTTTCTTATAGCGTTCTTAATTCCATCCTGGAAAACACATCGAGTTTCTAGTATTCTCTATTTTTGTCCTGTAAAAGTTCTACACTGGATAGTTCGTAATTGGTATAGGCATTTGGTATGCCCCTTGCAACTCTTCGATACTGAGTCATTTGAGTCTTTTTTCTTTAGTTTGTATGATCTCTATTTTCCGTTCTCTGTCCTCCTGACTTATTAAGATGACACTTCTTTTCTTTCCTTTCTTATGCACAAGTGTCGTGCTTTATTACTTTAAAGTGCTTTCTTGTGGGTTATCAACACTGAGTGATCTTGACCACAGCCATCTGTGTTATATCTTAGTTGATAAGTCTCGCACTGGTATGGGAACCTGTGTGATATACATTTAATAATGAGATCTGTGTCTGCTTCCTCTTCTCTCCTATGTGAGTGTCTTTTCCTCCAGCCGAAATGAAAAGGCTTCCGAAAAAACCCACTCTGACATAGGATAGAAGATTCACCTAACGTCTATACTATTCCTACTAATAGAAAGCAATGGTAAATGCACTTCACGCACATCTATATTCCTATGCTAAAACTATACTCTAATATATTAATACCTTATTTAGGCATCTATGTTCCTGGAATCGAAAAACACTTAGCGAATAACACACTACTATCCCCTCTTTCCATCATTAGGGACGTGTATTTCTATTCCCACTCAAGAACATATCTCCTTCAGTTCAGTTTGGAACACACACTAAACTTACACAAAGAAGTGGACACTCTTTATAGGTCATTTTTGCCGCATAGTCCTTGACCTTGCTTGACACCTCAAGTCCATACTTCATTATCACCGTTAGTGGAAAATTACAGATCTGAAACTTTTCCGTTATTCATACATCCAGACCGCAATATGCTGTCCAATAATGCTGTCTGCCTTTGTCGCAAACCAATTTTTCCACGCGACAGGTTACCTGTGCTGTTGGCGGCCCCTTCTGTGTCTTGACCTATAAACACATGCGCCTGGTCACTCCGTTGTTGGTTACCCTTACTGCTTCGTTTGTTAACCCTTCTTCTACCTGGTTAGTCGGTGTATACAGTCGTCTATCTGGGAATCATTAACTCTCAGTATTCCACGACATAGGACCCCTCTTAAGAGATTAGACCGCGTCGAATCTTTCTCACTGTAGGTTTCATTCCCATGATCCACAACCCTAGTCTTCTTCCTCCGGAGCTGGATGTCTGGATAAGAACTCTGCTCCTACATTCTCCTTACCATAGTATTCCACTGTGAAGTCCAGTTGCCGCAACAACTTCCATCACATCCACCGTGCGTTGAGCTTCTGCGAAGTAGCTATTAACATCACGTGTTGATGATATGATTGGATCCTCACATGGCTCACCTCATTATCCAGTAGGCGCTCTAATTGACACCCTACTATACTACTCACGATTGAAACTAGTGTTGGCTCCTCGCTCCTGTACGTTCAGTCGACCTAATTTCGACTTGCGTCAGCGACGGCTCACAATACAGACGGATTGTCCCATCCTGATTGTAACATTGCTTCCATGTCCTCTTGTTTTCCCCCGGCTTTGCCTCTGGGGATGTTCCACCTCGTCCTCGATGGACCGATTTGTCTTTCCCAAATCTCCCGGACTTTTGCTTCCAGGACCATCTTGGGCGATATTGTATCTGGTCAGCCAATCTTCGGTTGGAGTCCTGGGTAATTCTCGTTTTTCCCGACGTTTCCCACCCCTTCTGAACTTGGTTACCGGTGAAACTTTCACTCTTGTCCTTTCCCTGACTTGTGATTTCCCTCCTCCTGTCGTTGGGTAAATCTGACCTATCACGTACTGTCCCATAGGCCCTCCTATGTTGTACTGGCGATCTCTGGTCTTCGTCTGGACTGGTAACCTTTGTTCCCATGGCTGCCATCACCATAAAGTGCTAAGCTTTGCTCCCGGATCTCTCTTCATATTTCCTAATGAGGTGTCTAGGGAGATTTTTCTTCTCTTCCCCGATCCGTATTTTGTAGATGTTCTTGGACACCACCTTTTCCACAGGATAAGGTCCTTTCCATCCTACTTGGAGTATATTGGTCTCTGCTGGACTCCACACTTCCACTTTGTCTTCCACTTTAAGAGCTAGTTTCCTCTTGATTCGCTTGTTGGGTGGTGCTCTCTGGCACTCCGAACAAGACTTCACCCACCGGTGTACATCTCCGGTCATTCCTGGCCAGCAATAATGGCCGGATATTTGCTGCAAGGTCTCTCTGACACCCATATGTCGATTCTCGCCTATGATGTGTCCACTCTGAAGAATGTGAGGACGGTGGGTCTCTGGAACCACCCACTGCTCGTGCAGGTTATCTCCCCTCCCAGCTCTCCGATAGAGTAGTTGATTCTTCAGAAAGTACTGTCCCCGTTCTGGTGGCTCAGCACTTCTTTGCAGCTTCCTGTAGCAAGGATGCAACGTAGTATCCTGCCTCTGGGCAGTATGCAATTCTCCTATCCCTGAGTTGTCGCATAGTGTCTCTGCCTCTTTTTCCTTCCCTTGAGATCCACTGACTACTGTTCCCTTTTGGGCTGGCTGTTTGGGCATCCCCAAAAAGACATATTTCGTGCCAATGATCATGGGAAATAAGGAGTCAGATAATACAGCAGCTGGAATAATGCCCGTGACGTACCTGGATTTAATCTCCACCTTGGCGATTGGCAGCGTCATGGTAACAGCACTCCTCATTGCCGGCTGTATTTCTATGGTCTCCCCTGTAAGTTGGTCTGGGCTTACCAAGCTGGCGTCCACCACCGCTTCCCCATCCAAACCGGTATCGTAGAGACAAGCAACCTGTTGGCCATTTACTTCAATCAGTTCAACCACAGGTGGTCTCTCTTGGTCCTGAGTGCCTTTCATCTCCTTGACCGTTTCCTTGCCTTCCTCTTTTAATTCCTCGAGGTTGGTTATGCAATTGGCGTGTTTGGCCTTGCATCTGCAGTCCACAGTATTATGTGTTATCGACTGGCAGTGTGTGCACCCTGTTCCCTTACTAGATTTCCGTGTGTCCTTTTTGTTCCTTTCTCCTTCGCCGACCTCAGCCTTGTCTGTGATCACCAATGTAGGAATCACTTTGCATGCTGCGAGGTAAGAACTTTTAGGTTTCGATCTGCAGTCTTTGGTGTTGTGAGAGGCCGCCTTGCAAACCGAGCACCACTTCTCCGACCACGGTCGTTTTGCGTGAGAATTCCAGGTGTTCTTTGTTCCTTCCTTCACCTTCTCTGAACTCTCCTCTGTGTGCTTTATATAAGGTTCCACTGTTTCTCCTTCCCAGTTTTTAGGCTTCTTTTTCTCTGGTTTCTCCTGACCTTTGGTTTGTGTACTTAGTTCCTCAGTTTCACCATGTACTTCCACGAATCGTTCCGCCAGCTTATTCACAACATCAATCCGTTCCGCCCCTTGTTCTCCCAAGAAGGTTCTGAGAGGTTTCGACATTTGCTTTCGCATCTGGTCGACCACCATCATCTCTTCGAGACTCTCATAATCCCTCTTGAATTCTGCCAAGTCCATCCATTTCTGGAGATAGGATTTCAGCCTTAGACTGTAGGCGGCGAATAGTTCTCCCGGCTCTCGTCTAGACGATCTAAACTTCTTCCTATACGTTTGTGCTGTGACTTCATAATGTTTCATCAAAGCGGCTTTCAATTCCTCATACTGATTTTCCTGTCCTGGTGGTAGGCGTGTGTAGACCTCGTAGCCCGAACCACGTAAGGCCTGTGATAATTTAAGAGCCCATCTGGTTCTATCCAGTCCCATAGCGACTGCCATAGCCTCGAACCGATCCAAAAACTGGTATATCTTCTCTTTACTTTCATCAAAGACCGCCAAGGGAAACTTCATGGCATGGTAACCCTGTCCACTCATGTAGGTTGCCCCAGGTGAAGATGAACTTCCTTCTGCTGCATCTATTTCACCCTTAGTTTGTGTCTTGAGTTCTAACTCTTTCAAACGGTATTCATGTTCCATTTCTTGTCTCCTGGCATTCTGTTCCATTTCCAGGTTCTTGGTCTCCTGGTCCATTTTCTTGGCCTCTTGTTCAATGTCCAGGCGCTTGGTCTCCTGTTCAATGTCCAGTCGCTTGGTCTCCTGTTCCAGTTTCTTGGCCTCTTGTTCCATTTCCATTCGTTTGGTCTCCACCGCTATTCTTCTCACTTCCAACTCGGCCTTTCGATCTTCTCGTTCCGCTTGACGAATCTCTCGCTCTCTTTCCTGTATGTAATCAGTTAAGTCTGAACCAGCCAACCCAATTTCCTCTCCGTTTGCCCTCAGTTCGGCGGTAGTTAGTTTGGGAGTGGCCATAGTTAAAGCAGGTAAGTCAGCACGTTGAGTAAAGACACCTCAAGGCAGTAAAGAAGTACTCACTATAAACTTATATTCTACCTAGAACCTCTATAATTTTCTATGCCTATCTAATATTATTAATCTACAACACCACACAGTACATCACAACCACTCTCTCATCCACAAGAGGAGATATAGGATAAAGACTTATGTAGACGTGTGACCGTGTGACTAGGTATGTAATGTGTCTTACCACCTATCCACATTCACTCTGTCTGGAACTTTCTCACTGTAAAGTCACCAGCGTTAATGAAATGTTTCTACCATAAATGTAATGGCACCATATATCCAATGGACGTCCTTCCATTAAAAGTCATCAATATATACTTCTATTTATTCCAATCAGTATGTCCCAACATGCAGGTACTCCGCTATGCCTGTGCCAATATGCAGGTACCCCTCTATGCATATGCCATGTTATGTTTCAGGTCATATGGGTATAATGTATGTACCCCGCTGCTCCACCAATGATGTCCTGTTATTTTCCCGAGAGGAGGTTGGAATCAACAAGCACATCTTTAAACTTATTATCTGTTGGGATTATTGACTGACTTTCGTCTACACTCCTCTCTTCTGTCTTCCCTTCCATATATCTATTTCTTTCACTCTCTCTGTTATTCTCTCAACACATACTCAGACCACAGTTCCTTTCAACAATAAATAAAAGATTTATTAATAAAAACTATGTCTGGTGTATGT
This sequence comes from Cepaea nemoralis, assembly GCA_014155875.1. NCBI lineage: Eukaryota > Metazoa > Mollusca > Gastropoda > Stylommatophora > Helicidae > Cepaea > Cepaea nemoralis. The sequence goes on along the minus strand of JACEFZ010015650.1, from coordinate 63,082 downwards.
ATGGATATTGTCTATGTAGTTGGTATGTTCTTCTAGTGTGGCTGCCAGATAAGATGTTGATAGATAGTCTCCGTGTCTTCTCTCGTCTCTTCTCTCGGCTAAAGTATAGGACGGTACATAGATACAACAGAACGGTCTCACCCTGAATGCTCCGTCTGCTTGAGTCTGTAGATATATCCGTTTTGTTTTTGTAATGAAAAATGTTCACCACTGTATCAATGTACTTAAACCGATCACTATATGCTGTCAGCTTAAACTGAATGTTCGTTGCTTTCTTATAGCGTTCTTAATTCCATCCTGGAAAACACATCGAGTTTCTAGTATTCTCTATTTTTGTCCTGTAAAAGTTCTACACTGGATAGTTCGTAATTGGTATAGGCATTTGGTATGCCCCTTGCAACTCTTCGATACTGAGTCATTTGAGTCTTTTTTCTTTAGTTTGTATGATCTCTATTTTCCGTTCTCTGTCCTCCTGACTTATTAAGATGACACTTCTTTTCTTTCCTTTCTTATGCACAAGTGTCGTGCTTTATTACTTTAAAGTGCTTTCTTGTGGGCTTATCAACACTGAGTGATCTTGACCACAGCCATCTGTGTTATATCTTAGTTGATAAGTCTCGCACTGGTATGGGAACCTGTGTGATATACATTTAATAATGAGATCTGTGTCTGCTTCCTCTTCTCTCCTATGTGAGTGTCTTTTCCTCCAGCCGAAATGATAAGGCTTCCGAAAAAACCCACTCTGACATAGGATAGAAGATTCACCTAACGTCTATACTATTCCTACTAATAGAAAGCAATGGTAAATGCACTTCACGCACATCTATATTCCTATGCTAAAACTATACTCTAATATATTAATACCTTATTTAGGCATCTATGTTCCTGGAATCGAAAAACACTTAGCGAATAACACACTACTATCCCCTCTTTCCATCATTAGGGACGTGTATTTCTATTCCCACTCAAGAACATATCTCCTTCAGTTCAGTTTGGAACACACACTAAACTTACACAAAGAAGTGGACACTCTTTATAGGTCATTTTTGCCGCATAGTCCTTGACCTTGCTTTACACCTCAAGTCCATACTTCATTATCACCGTTAGTGGAAAATTACAGATCTGAAACTTTTCCGTTATTCATACATCCAGACCGCAATATGCTGTCCAATAATGCTGTCTGCCTTTGTCGCAAACCAATTTTTCCACGCGACAGGTTACCTGTGCTGTTGGCGGCCCCTTCTGTGTCTTGACCTATAAACACATGCGCCTGATCACTCCGTTGTTGGTTACCCTTACTGCTTCGTTTGTTAACCCTTCTTCTACCTGGTTAGTCGGTGTATACAGTCGTCTATCTGGGAATCATTAACTCTCAGTATTCCACGACAGTGGTACATGATCACTATTACAGTCAGCACCAGGCATTGTCTTTATATTAATTAAAGCAAGCAGTTACTAACTACCAATAATCCAATTATGTGTTAATAATCAGCATTTTGATTTCCGGTCCCCAACATGGCGGATAGACATTCGAACCGTTAAGTCTTTGGAGTTTTTATGCTTGTGGCTACGGTTTGCAGTTACATTTTCCTTATGTTGGACAGGTAGTGCATGGTTCCGTCGCCCTGGTACTGAGTTTAGTTAAGTGGCAACACACTGAGCAGTGAATGTTGTAAGGAATTTTGTTACATCTGTCCGCGGTTGTCCTGGTGTGAACTGCATGTTTGGACCGATGGCGGTCGACCTGTCGCAGAATTGACTGGATTGCCTTTTTCGGTTCTTGAGTGCATTTTCTCGGAGACTCCCGTGGGTCGTCGCTGGAGCTACAGTGCTCGTGCTTTCTGCTGAACAACATGCTAAACGAAAATGTAGTAGTAGCAGTTTCATTGTATTAACATTAGTAATAGTAGTAGTAGTAGTAGTAGTAGTAGTAGTAGTAGTAGTAGTAGTAGTAGTAGTAGTAGTAGTAGTAGTAGTAGTAGTAGTAATAGTAGCTGCAGCAGTAGTTACAGTAGCTGTAGAAATAGTAGTAATGAAAGTACTATTACTAGTGTAGAAGTAATTGTAATATAAGTAGTAGTAGTAGTAGTAGTAGTAGTAGTAGTAGTAGTAGTAGTGGTAGTAGTAGTGGTAGTAGTAGTAGTTCTAATAGTAGTAGTAGTAGATGTAGTAGTAGTAGTAGTAGTAGTAGTAGTAGTAGTAGTAGTAGTAGTAGTAGTAGTAGTAGTAGTAGTAGTAGTAGTAGTAGTAGTAGTAGTAGTAGTAGTAGTAGTAGTAGTAGTAGTAGTAGTAATAGTAGTTGAAGTAGTATTACCATTGGCACCTTGCCGCCATGACAGACGATGGTTTGTGCTTTAAAAAGGCATAATAACTTTTAACTATGGCGGTAGCGAGTGTGACTGATAAGGCCAATTTGCGCTGTAACTGTCCGTTCACAGTGGGTGCATCTGAACACGTGGTCATTTCCACCATCATGCACCATCTTACGTCTCAAACGCTTGGTGTGTGACTTTTCTGCAATAATTTTCTCCTTTGACTTTATTCCATTTCTGATATTTGCCCTCCATGCAACACGTTCAGCGGCGACTTGCTCCCAATGTGCATTATCAATGCCTGTATCAATCATGTCCCGCTTACACACATCTTTGTATCGTAGTAGAGGCCGACCCTGAGATCTCTTACCCATCTGTAATTCACCAAAAAAGATATCCTTTGGTATTCTACCATCATCCATCCTCCTAAGATGTCCTATCCATCTAAGTCTACGAAGACTGAGCATGGAATAAACTGTCACACAACCTGATCTTTCCAATACTTCAGTATTTGTGATTTTGTCTTGCCACTTAATACCAAGAATTCTTCGCAGACACCGCATATGAAAGCTGTTTAAATTGTTCTCTTGGTGTGAGTAAGTTGTCCAGGTTTCACTGCCATAGAGAAGAGTACTAAGGACACAGGCTTGATAGACAAGGACTTTTGTTTTGGCAGTAAGCTTCCTGTTCTCCCAGACTCTTTTTCTTAACCTGTTCATTGTTGTTGCTGCCTTACCAATCCGGATGTTGATTTCCTGATCTAGGGATAATTTGCTATTTACCACTGATCCTAGATATGTAAAATGGTCTACTATCTCTAGTTCGGCGTCGTCAATAAAGATTGATGGTACCTCATGTGCACTTGTGACATAATCTGTGTCTTCTGTTTGCTAATTGGTAAACCAAATTCAGAACAAGCATTGGAGAATGCAGATAGTAGACATTGCAATTCTTCCTCAGAGTGGGTCGTAACTGCAGCATCATCTGCAAAAAGCAACTCTCTGATCAGTGCCCTCCTAATTTTTGTCTTAGCCTTCAATCTCTGAGCATTGTAGAGGCCGCCTTCTGAGCGTGAGTGAATGTATATACCACCATCCTGATCACGAAATGCATATTTCAGTAGAAGTGAAAAGTATATTTCAAAGAGGGTGGGAGCTAGTACACAACCTTGCTTAACTCCACTCTTGATTTCAAATTCTTCAGAAGTTGCACCATCAAACTTGATTACACCCTTCATGCCTGTGTGGAACGATTCCACAATGGACAGAAGAGTTGGTGGGCAGCCAATCTTCTTTAGTGCCTTGAACAGACGCTCACGACTGGCCAAATTAATATTAGTAGCAGTAGTATTAGCAGTAGTAGTAGCAGTAGTAGTAGTATTATTAGAAGTAGGAGGTGTAGTAGTTGTTGTTGTTGCAGTGGTAATTGTAGAAGTATTAGTAATAGAAGTATTAGTGGAAGTAGTAATAGTTGTAATATAAGTATTTAAAATAAAATAACAATAAGAGGAAGACTTTTAGAGGTGCCATTGATTAATATTATAACGGCTATTTAAAAATGTAGTACATTCTGTTTCTCCGTTTCAGCCACCTTAAGATATTCTCACCGCCCGCGGAATGCGTCTGGAATTATGTCTGTGTGCACGGTATCAACGTGTGTCACTTCTCCAGTGGGAGAAGACCTATCAATTTCATATTGCCTCCATACAGATATACTACTTTTCTCTTGAAAGCTGATTATGCTTCGGATATAATATTTGTAACGGTAAGTACTGAACATTAGCACAATGACAACATAATATAAATAAATCTCTGAGTTGTGCTTTCGAAGCTTCAGGCGACACATATTGTTAACTCTAAAAATATGCGCAAACAACAAACTGTTTAGCAACTGAATTTGGGTTACATTTTGAGTATTGTCTGGTAAGCGTAACTTGAAACGCATTGCTGTTAATTGATTTATGACTGAGCATACAAGTGATTATGTGGTTGTTTCGGGACTTGAAATTTAAATATTGAGCACAACCCACTACTGGTAACGCCGACCGCATTCTGGTATGAACCTAAGGCCTATCCACGTCAATATGGATGAGCATACAAGCTCCAAATCAACATACAGGTTCCCTGAAGTGAAGTATGGAAATAATGAAATGGAGTATTGGACAAATGGGTTACTTAATGTGGACTTAAGGAGTCTCAGCTACCGAAGTATGTCTAAATGGACTGATAGATCAGGCTTCAAGACACTTCAATTAAACACAGGTATGTTAGAAGCTAACGGTAACAATGGACAACATCTCACCATCATCGTTTTCTTCGTAGTTTCCGTGTGAAAGAAGACACGTTTCTTAGAAACGTCGTTGGAAACGGGATATCCAATCTTGAAAAACCATAGTGTTCTTGGAAATGTCGATGATACATTGGACATTTAAAATTGGAAGGACATGAATTTCTTAGAAATATCGAGGATATGGGGGGATAGTTAAGAGTGGAAGAACACGGTTATCTTAGAAACATCAATGATAAACGGGATATTCGATCTTGGAGTGAAAACGTGGTGGTCTTAGAAGGTTCGATGATACATAGGATATACTCCTAATCCACGTCCTCCTCCTCATTCTTCGTGTTCTTCTTCTTCGTCATCGTCATAATCATCGTCATCAACATTTTCTTCTTCTGTCTTTTAGTGTATTTTTTTCATCAACAACAGGTATAAAGATGCTAGTAGACAGCATTCTAAGCTTTTATTAATAAAATGCCTTTAGTCGATCCTTCTCTCTTTGCTGTGAACTATTCTCTAGATGTAACTTGTTCACAAGCAACTGTCTAGTTACCTGTGTATATATATATATATATATATATATATATATATATATATATATATATATATATATATATATATATAGAGAGAGAGAGAGAGAGAGAGAGAGAGAGAGAGAGAGAGAGAGAGATCAGATCAAAAATGAAGAAATCAGGACTAAAGTGGGGGTTATAGCTGCACTAGATTTTATTAGAAGGCAGCAAATGAAATGGTTTGGCCATGCAAGTAGGTTACCAACTAACAGTATACCACAACAAGCAATGATGTACTGACCAGAGTGAAGCAGAGGAAGAGGCCGACCACGTAAACGATGGACGAAGGGAATAACAGTCCATGGGATTATCGATACATGACGCCCATAAGCGGGTACTATCCCGCTTTTATACTTCACTTCGACACCGCAAGGTACAAGAGGAACATGATGAGAAGATATGGAACGGAAAACAGAACACGTTTGTTACCAAAATGTTTGTGGATTAAGTGTGTTTTCGAGGTGGAATGGAGTTCGGGCCGTGCATCGGAGTTCGTGCACGAGCACCCGTACTCCCTTCTGGATATCATCGGCGCTCGGTGACTAAAGTTAAGCCTAACATGACAACCAGACGATGGCCGGCAAGGACACAGCGTGGTAAACGAGCCGGCGCCCGCAAAACGTGGCTAATATGTGACATGTTGGTCTTTAGACACGTTCGAGTACTATACTAGAACTGAGATGGGTTTAAAACTAAAGTTAACTGGTGATGAGTTGACAAAATGGAATGAGACAAAATATTCAGAACACCTCCTAGCACAGGAAAAGGCTAGGGAACGCGAGGACAGAGCGGCTGAAAGAGAGCTGAAGAAGGCAGAAATACCTCTTCACATAATCAGCGCCGACCCATTCTTGATAAACTCCTCTACGGAAATGACATTATGGTTTCACAAGAAACACAGCTTTTCGACGGAGCAACCAATTTCGCGGGGTTCTGGGGCTTCTATAACGGGCGGTCCGCGGCTAGGCCATTCTGGTCCGCGACAACATCCCGACGTCTGAGGTCGATATGTCCGCCTGTAACAGTGATGTCCTGCAGGTGCAGGCATTAAGAATAATTACGCCTGTGCAGCTTGTAGTATTGAACGTTTCTGCGTGAAACGGGAAGGTCAGCGTTCGACAGTGGCAGAGATTGTTCGCTATGGATGAAAGGCATATCATCTACTGTGGGGACTTCAATGCCAGTGGCAGTCAATGGTAGAATAACATCACCAATAGACAAGGAGAAGATCCGGAGGACGCTCTGGCATCTGCTTCCCTAGTCTGTCTGAATGATGGGAAGGTCACTAGAATAGCCACTCGACCAGGTGACTCTGACAGCGTCATTGAATTGGCTCTGGTGTCGCCCACCATCGCACCAAGGTGCCGGTGGGGCACACTGGGATACCACGATAGTGACAACTACCCTTGCGTCATCTTCATCAAGAAAGACAGGGCCAGAAGTCAAGGAAACAAGACAAATGTCTTCATGTATAACAACACTGCTCTAGACGCCTTAAGCAAGATCAGAAGAAGAAAACTAACTCCCTCCCGCAGGAGACAAGAAAGATGATTGTAACCACCATGGCGGAACGGTGGGGTCTAGAGCGCATGGCTGGGAAAGAGGCAGGCTGTCAAAAAACCAGAAAGGCTAACATGCCACAGGGTGAGGTGGCAAATCTGAAGACTGTGGTCCATACGACGACGACCTTATTCAAATGCTGCGCCAATCAGGCCAAAGCCGAGAAATGGTATGCGTTCTGCATGAAGATGTGCTCTGAGCGGTCGTTCACGACATTCTGGCGCCTCCATAAGAGCATGAACGGTGCTGCACAGCAGCGGGGTATTCCAGACTTTCAAGACACAAACCTCACATGGAAAAAGTCGGACGCGGATAAAGGGAAGGCCCTCCTTCCACGCTACATAGAGAAGACTGATCAGAAAGACGAGCCCGCCAGACAGAGGACCACAACGACACTCTCTCAGTTGTGCGATGAGGCCGATACGGGCGAATAATATGTAATCCTCGCTGAGACATTACGCGCCATGCTCAAGAAATCACCCAACACTGCACCAGGCCCAGACGGCGTCTGATATTGGGACCTACAGATGATGTCAGATTATGACATGGAAGAAATGGCCATAGAATTTAACAGCAGTATCCAAAGGGGCCTGGTCAAAGAGGAATTGCTACACAGATACTTGTTACTACTGCCAAAACCTAACAAAGATCATTCCAAGCTATGTGGCTACAGAATCATAACGATGCAGAACATTGCTGGTAAGCTAGTAGAGAGAATTGTAGCACACATAATTAGAACAACTCGGCTGCTTCCCGCCCACACTTGGAGGATACATATGCAACAAATAGTCATGGCTGAATGCGGCCGTCTTTGCTCAGGAAGTTTATGTAGGGTTTGAGAGCAGAGAAGAAGCATGTGCGGCTGCCATAGACTTAGAGGACGCATACAATAAAGTATCCTTCGAGCACTTGATGCAATCCCTTCTCAGACTGAAAGTGCACCCTCACCTTGTACGATGGATAGCTGCAGTTCTGCGCCAAAGGAAGGTGGTGCTAAGATGCAGGAGTTGGTCTTCTGAGCCGACAACGATATGTCCATGATTGCATCAGGGTTCACCACTGTCACCAGTACTATTCAACGCGTATACGGTGCCGATCACTGAACAACAGCTGGACGGGAGGGGTAGGACTCTGTCTTTTGCTGTCGACGTTCTCGTGTATCGACAGGGTCGAGATAGACAGGCGGTTGCCAATGATATGCAGGGCTAACTAGATCGAATTTCCTCATGGTATGCTGATGCCGGTGCCCTTGTCAACCCTGCAAAGGCATCGGTTACATGGTTCTCCCTAAACAACAATATTGTGAAAACAGACCCGCCGGCAGTGAGAATGGATGAGAGTATTTGAGTAGAATCCAGTCGATGACATATCTTGGCGTGAGGTTTGATCGTAGCCTGTCATTCAGAGATCGTGTTGATTATGTCATAACGAAAGTTCGAAAAATTTTGTCAGCAATGAGAGTCATGGCAACTGCCAATATTGAGCAAAGACTGGTAGGTAATACGTCTATTCCAAGGACTGGTATTTTCACCAGTCGAGTATGCCCTGGCCATTTTCACTGTCAGCCCTACACAGATTAGAAAACTTGAAAAGGTACAAAACGAAGCCATGCGCATCATTTTGGGCTGCACGACAGACACCAGCTGTGTAGCAATGAGATACCTCCTTCACTTCCCGACCATGAACCACAGTATCAAGATCTAGAGAGCTCGTGCATACTTAAAAGTAAGTGCAGATGAGCAGCACCCTCTGTATGAAGATATATTCAGAGAAAAGGGCTCTCGATCGCTAAAGAGGGGCAAATCATGGATGGGTCGCGTGGAAGATGTCAACAGGCAGGTCTGCAGTCCTACCTGTATCAACCCCGCAAGGAATAAGTGCCTGTGCCTCCAGCTTTAAGTGCACTTTCTCCTGCATTATCACATTTGTCTGACAATGTAGAGAATAGAACCCTGCCGCTGTCAATGCAGAGGTCAACGCGCTCATCAATGAACACTCAGACAACCCCGAAGTGCTCATCTATATAGATGGATCTATTGTAAAGCAGCAGAGAAGTGCGTGGGCATTTACAGCCCGTTCAGCGGGCCGAACCGTTCAAGAATCCAGTGGTGCCCACTCCATAATCGTGAGCAGCATGACGATGGAAGTTATGGCAGCCACACAGTCTTTCATATGGCCAGAATCACAGCATTATACCAATGTGTGTGTACTAAGTGATTCAATGAGCATGATTCGGAAGTTCGATTCAGGATCTGTGCGTAGACAGTGGACTAATTCGCTGCGGAAGTCCGTTTTCCGTAAAGTCACCTTCATCTTCGTCCCGGGACATGCGGGAGTCGAGGGAAATGATCGAGCTGATAAACTGGCTGGCTCTGCATCCCCTGCAGATCGCCAGCCCATGGATCACGCCGATGTTATTAACATCCTTAAAGAGAGAACAGAGGACTTTGACGTCAGTGAATCCAGATCGTTGTCCGGGATGAGAGAATTGGGAGTAAAAATTGGCACGGCCAGACACGAGAGGTACATCGGGAAAACGAGGGGCCTCGTCAACAAACGCAGAACTGGCACAATCAGCCACCGGACGCTGATGCATATGCTGGGGGGGGGGGGGGGGGGGGGGGGGGGGGGGGGGGGGGGGGGGGGGGGGGGGGGGGGAGGGGGGGTGAGGGAGGGAGAAGATCTGAGCACCTATGGGCCTGTCCGGAATGCAATGACGATACCCCAACTGATAACTGATATATATATATATATATATATATATATATATATATATATATATATATATATATGTGTGTGTGTGTGTGTGTGTGTGTGTGTGTGTACATTGACACCTTTCCGTCTTGACAGACGATAGTTTGGTACATTGGTACATTGTGCTTCAAAAAGGCTTAATATCTACGACCCATGGCGGTGGCGAATGTGGCTGATAAGGCCAATTTGTGCTGCAAGTGTTTCTCCACAGTGGACGCATGTGAAAACGGACATTTCCACTATCACGCACCATCTTACGTCTCTCACACTATGTGTGTGCTTTGTCTGCAATCATTTTCTCCTTTGTCTTTATTCCATTTCTGATAGTTGCCCTCCATGCAACACTTTCAGCGGCCTGTATCAATCATGTCCCGCTTACACACATCATTGTATCGTAGGAAGGGCCGAACCTGTGATCGCCTACTCGTCTGTAATTCACCAAACAAAATATCCTTTGGTATTCTACCATCATCCATCCTCCTAACATGTCCTATCCATCTAAGTCTACGAAGACTGAGCATGGAAAACACCGTCACACAACCTGACCTTTCCAATACTTCAGTATTTTTGATTTTGTCTTGCCACTTAATACCAAGTATTCTTCGCAGACACCGCATATGAAATCTGTTTAAACGTTTCTCTTGGTGTGGGTAGTTGTGCAGGTTTCACTGCCATAAAGAAGAGTACTAAAGACACAGGCTTGGTAGACGAGGACTTTTGTTTTGGCAGTGAGTTTCCTATTCTCCCAGACTCTTTTTCTTAACATGTTCATTATTATTGCTGCCTTACCAATCCTGATGTTGATTTCCTGATCTAGGGATAATTTGCTGTTTACCTCAGATCCCAGATATGTAAAATGGTTTACTATCTCCAGTTCGGTGTAGTCAATAAAGATTGATGGTATTCCATGTGCACCTTGTGACATAATCTGTGTCTTCTTTTTGTTAATTGTTAAACTAAATTCAGAACAAGCATTGGAGAAAGCAGATAGTAGATGTTGTAATTATTCCTCAGATTGGGTCGTAATTGCAGCATCGTCCGCAAAAACCAACTCTCTGATTAGTACCCTCCTAATCTTGGTCTGGCCTTCAATCTCTGAGCATAATAGAGGCCACCATCTGAGCATGAGTGAATGTATATACCGGCATTCTGATCACGAAAGGCATATTTCAGTAGAAGTGAAAAGTATATCCCAAAGAGGGTGAGGAATAGTACACAACCTTGCTTAACTCCACTCTTGATTTCAAGCTCTTCAGAAGTTGCACCATCAAACTTGATTATACCCTTCATGCCTGTGTGGAACGATTCCACAATGGACAGAAGAGTTGGTAGGCAGCCAATCTTCTTTAGTGCTTTGAACAGACCCACACGACTGACCAAATCGAATGCTTTTGTGAGGTCGATGAAGGCAATAAACAGTGGTTGATTCTGTTCCCGGAATTTTTCTTGCATTTGTCGCAATGAGAATAGCATATCAATGGTAGACCGGTTCTGTCGGAAGACGCAATGTGATTCGGGGTAGACTTGATTTCCCAGGACCTTAAGTCTGCGCAGAACAATTCTGGCAAATACTTTCCCAACAATACACAGAAGTTAGGTACCCCTATAGTTGTTACAGACGCTCCGATCGCCCTTGTTCTTGTACAGCGTTATGATGCTTGCATTTTTGAAATCATATGGGACTTGTCCTTCTCGCCAACATAGCACTATTAGCTGGTGGATCTGTAGAGTGAGTGTGTCTTGCCCACTCCTGATCACCTCTATTGGAATCCCATCCTTACCTGGAGCATTGCCAGATGCAAGTTCATTTATAGCACACTTAACTTCTGTTATGGTAGAAAGTATGTTCAGGTGGTCAAGAGTTTGCAGGGCCTCTATGGCGTTGAGGGCATCATCCGCTAGCTTGGTCTCACTTGAGTAAAGCTCTAAATAGTGCTCAACCCATCTATCCATCTGCTGTTTCTTATCAGTATGATTTCTCCAGTCAAGGGTTTTAGTGGTGCACTTCTTTTGATCACTGGATCACAGGCTTTCTTTATCCCTTCATACATGCTTCTGATGTTTCCCATATCACTTGCGATTTGAATGGACTCACATAACGTAATCCAATAGTCATTTGCACACTGCCTGGCAGCCTTTTGTACATCCTTCCTTGCTTGCTTCAGCTCATTCAGAGTGTAATGCGTTGTTCTTTCCTTGTTTCGTAAGAGAGCTATCTTCTTTTTGTCAATATAGGGCTGCAGTATTAGGCTGTTTGCCGTAAACCAGTCCTGCCTCTTATGATCCACAGTGCCGTAAACCCCTGCTGCTGTTTTATAAATAGTGTCCTTAAGTTTACTCCATTTATCATTTACTATACAATTTTCTGATGTATCATTGAAAGCGTCTTCAAGTTGCTGTTGAAATTCAAATCACTTTCCAGAATCGTGAGTGTTAATAATATTAATCCTGGGGCTAGATTTGTGCTTAGCTGTGTAGATTCTCTTTGGTCTCAGTCTAAATTTTGCAAGAACCAAAGAATGTTCCGTATCACAGTCAGCACTGTGGTAACATGGAGTTAATGATGTGTGGTTCATATGTTGTCTCCGTGTGATAATGAAGTCCAGCTGATGCCAATGGCTGGATCTTGGATGTTTCCATGTGACCTTATGCAGCTCTTTTGTTTTAAAAAATGAGTTTCTGATACATAGGTTATTTCTAGTGCAATGCTCCAGCAGCCTTTTCCCATTTTCATTCATGCGGCCGATGTTGTATTTTCCAAGGCACACTGGCCATGAACTAGAGTCCTTGCCCCCAGGAGCATTGAAATCTCCGAGCATATAAATGTAGTCAGATTTTGGAACTGCCTTGATCACAGAGTCTAGCTGCGCATGGAACGTATCCTTCACATCATCAGAGGAATCGGGTGTCGGTGCATATGCAGTGATAACTGTGGCAAATCCACAAGAGGTTCCCAAGCGCAGGGATAATAGTCTTTCCTGACCTCCAGCTGGGATATCAATCATTCCCAGTAGCGAGTTCTTCACTGCAAAGCCCACACCATGTTGCCTTTTTTTCTGCCTGTCCTCTACCCTTCCAAAAAGGTGTAATTGTTTTCCCTGAGTGACCCTTTCTCAGCGAGGCGAGTCTCCTGCAGGCCAGCAATATCAATGTTAAGACGATTGAGTTCGGCATCAATCACAGCCGTTTTTCTCACATCGTCAATATTTGTCAAGTCAGTAGAAAATCCTGGACACATGGTTCTTACGTTCCAGGTTTCAAGCCGTAGCTTGAGGTGTCTATTATTCTTTTTATTAGTACCTTGTGCATTAATTTTACAGCCTGCGATTCAGATTTTGTCCTAGCCCCCAAGCACCCATTGAAGCAGGCAGGCTGTGGCGGATCAGCACCCAATTGGCCGGGGGCTGCCCAGCTTGAGGCGGGCGGTAGCTGATCAGTGACACCTGTAGGTGTCTCCCACCGTCAGAGGCAACGCGTGGCGCCCCATGTCTATGCCAATTGACAAGGACTTATGACCCGTATCCGTTACCTCTCGCTTTGATTCCGAGACCGGTTAAGACCAGGGATGGAGTTATTGCCTCTCTATTGCACAAAGCCAGTGCTA
>JACEFZ010015650.1:0-45000 GCA_014155875.1 Cepaea nemoralis | reverse complement strand
GATATTGGAGGAACATCCAAGCTGCTTGGTTATGCAGATGATATAGATATTATAGGGCAAACTGAACAAAAGACATTGGAAATATTGACTCACTTAAAGGAAAAACCAAGATCAACCAAGATAAGACAGAATATATGGTAATTTCAAGAGACGGAATGGCTAAAAACTCTGGCCACATACAAATAGATAATATGACCATTAAAAGAACGGAAACATACAAATACCTGGGTACAATCTTCAACTGCTCCAACATCATAAGGGAAGAAATACAAACTAGAATCAACTCTGGAAATAAGATATACTATGCACTACAACATCTACTAAAATCAAAGGCGCTATCTCGTAACACCAAAATCACAATATACAAAACACTGATCAGACCAGTTGTGCTGTATGGCTCTGAAACCTGGAGTACAACGAAAGGAGACGAAGCCTTGTTACAAACCTTTGAGAACAAAATTTTAAGACGCATCTTTGGACCCATTAGGGATACACAAAGTGGAGAGTGGAAAAGAAGAAGTAACAAAGACATTTATGATCTGTTTAAGTCCCCGCTAATCACTGGTATCATGAAGGCTATTAGACTACAATGACTGGGGCATATAGAAAGAATGGAAGATAATAGGGAAACAAAACTAACTTACACTCAGGAAATAAATGACCGTAGACCCCGAGGTAGACCAAGAAGGCGGTGGAGAGATAATACATTACAGACCTACAAGCACTTGGAATCAACGACTGGCAAGAGAAAGTCCACCAGAGAGACGAATGGAGACGGATTGTATTTGCAGCAAAGAACCTCAATGGCTCGGAAGGCTGAAGAAGAAGAAGAAGATAGTTCCTAAAAATGTATAAATCTCTGTACTGTGAAAACTAAGTATCACTGTTGTTGGTAATAGACTTGATCCTATCTATTGTCTATAGTGTCTCAATTACAATGTCCCATCTACCACACCATGTGAATGTTACATTTAAAGTTCTAGTGTAGTTACTAATGTTCGTATGATGTGTGATGTATCAACAAACATCACCCATCCTAAGTGAACCTTAACACACTGGAATCGTTAAATGGTTTCGCTCATCTGAGCGCTGTTCCGGTGGACCCTCCTGATCATGGGCCCATCGTAACCATTATTTAACAACCTTTCTTCTTGGGCGTTATTCAATTTCCGTATGAAAAACATTTACTGTTAAACTGGTGTTCTTCCCAATCGGAGTAACACTTCTTCAAAACTCGCGTAGAGCTTCTTCGTAACTGGCAGGGAACTTGTTAAAGAAATAACACACCTGGTTAGAGCACTCATCACTGATCCTACCAGCTGAGTGTAGGCCACTGGCCTCGCTCAGATAAACACAGTGAACCAACGGCTGTCATGGACATATGAGCTCATCACATAGGTCTGCATTAGAGCAAGACAAGGGAAGACCAAAATAGAAATTGCATGACCCCAGTAGCCACCCCACACTAAGATCCCACCATTGGACATTTCCTCTATTCCCCACCCAACTTCAATCTCTCCAAATATCACCCCACTACACTATTCTCACTTGCAAACCTAATTCTCACTTCACTAATCTATACTCAAATAACAGAGCTAATCATCACTTCACTACTCTATTTTCAACTAGCAGGGCTAATTATTTCCTCACCCTAGCTAGTTTTAACAAGGCTACTGCCTATATTAATTAGGCCTAAATACACTATACGCAATACCTTATGCAACACCGCATCACTCCTGGATGGCATCTACAATTTGCCATAAAGACACATGTTAATTAATCTTTAATTAAATATAACACTGTAGAGCTCTCCGATTTCCTATCAGCGGTAACAGAACCACGTCAGCTCTAGTCAACTTTCTTGTCTACACTACGTGTAAACAAGTCATGTTGTTTTGTCAAAGAGCCTTGGAGTGTTCTAGTGAAGTTCTTTGATGTCAACACATCAGATGGCTCCAGTGGCAGACTATCCATTTCAGTATTCTCTCCCCTTTGTTTAACCAATGCAAATGTTGCTCCCCTTGTTTCAACATACAAAACAAGGTAGCCTGTTTCCTGCATTCTCCCAATCGGGACACAATAACAAGCCTACAATTTTCTGTCTTGTGGGGACTTTAAAAGACGACCATATTATTTGATCTCACCGACTCCCCGTAGAAAACAACTTTGAGTGGCGGATACAGTCTGTCACTGTTATTTTTATCATCTGATTGTTAATTTACAGTGATTTCACGACATAGGCCCCCTCTTAATAGAGTAGTCCATCTCATTCTTTTCCACTGTAAATTCGATTCAGATAATGTATTCGTCCTCATCAGGAGCTGGGTGTCTTGAGAGAAATTCCGTTCCAACATTTTCCTTCGCAAGTATATACTCCACTGTGAAATTTTATGGTTGAAGTAACAACGACCACCGCATCAAACGGGCGTTAAGCTTCTGAGAAGTAGCCAAGAACATCAAGGGCTGATGATCCGACTGGAACCGAAACTGAACTCCATACAAATCGGGCTGGAATATTTGCACGGCCCATACGAGAGACAAGCATTCTCTCTCGACGGTCGAATAATTCCTCTCAGCCTGGAGAAGTTTCTTGCTTGCGTATGCCACAGGTTTCAAAACCGAAGCATCGTCTTTCCCTTCCTGCAACAGGGCTGCCCCAATTCCAATCCCACTCACATTTGTTCTCATCACAAATGGTTTGGAGGGTAATCTATACGCAAACGGTGTCCTCCACTTGGTTTGCGTAACAAAACCATCCCCGCATTGTATGGGGATGTGGATGGTGCAATCACGTCATCATCCAGCAGTTTCTGTATTTCCTCCTCCAGGGCCTTTTCTAAAGAGAATAGCACTGGGTAAACCTTTTGGCGGACAGACTGCTGTGTGGTAAAAAGGCATCTCGAACTCAACCAACCTCGTTCGTCCTGGTTTATCAGACAGTATCTCCTTATGAGACTCGAGAACCTGGGTAATCTTTTCCCTCTCGTGGGAAGTCAAATCAGGGTTCTTTTGCACATCCCTATAGGTTTCCTGGTGTTCCAAGGGATATTCCCTGCCCTCGTTGGTTCCCACTTCTGTCTCCACTGCAACTGCCTTTGCCATGAGGTGAGCCGCTTTGTCTCCGGGTCTCTCCTCGTATTTCAGCAAGAGATTGATATGGAAAATCTTTGACTTTCCCCGGATCCGGATCTGATAATTGGTTCTTGATATCACCCTTTCCACGGGAAATGGTCTTTGCCAACCTATCTCCAGTTTGTTGTTTCCCGTTGGGAGTAGCAACAAAGCTGTGTCTCCCACCTCTAGAGATCTGTCTTTAGACCTACAGTTGTAGTAAATCGCATGTCTTTTTCTGGCCTTTTTTAAGATTTGATTTGCCAGAGTCCATCCCTTGTGAAGTTTTTCTTTCAGTTCCTCCACATATTTGTAAGAAGAGATCAATTCTTCTGACGTCCCCTCTTCAGTCCAACTCCTCAAAATGGCTTCCAACGGTCCTTTGATTGGACGACCAAACAGCAACGGAGTGGGTGGTAGTCCTGGTGCGCCATGAGGAAATTCCCGATAGGCAAAAAGTGCTGCTGGGATATATTCATCCCACCTATCAGGTTTTTCATATGCCAGTTTCCGGAGCATTGTCATCAACGTGCCGTTGCATCGCTCTACTTGTCCATTGGCTTGAGGGTGGTAAGGACTGGTATGTGTGTGGTTAGAGTGGAACATCCTAAATACCTCCTCCATGAGTTTTCCACAAAACTGGGACCCATTGTCAACTAGAATTTGATCCAGAAAGCCTAATCTTGTAAAGGCCTCCATCAGTGCGTCCGCCACTCGTTTCGAGTCAATCGTGGTCAACGGTATGGCTTCACCCCACATTGTACAGCAATCCACCATTGTGAGAATATACATGTTTCTCTTCCTAGTTCTAGGAAGTGGACCCACGATATCGATGGCTACCCTCTCGAAAGGAGAGTTCATGATGGGCATCTCACCCAAGACCAACGGTGCTGTCCAGTGTTTTGGTGCCACCCTCTGGCACTCAGGGCATGACTTCACATACCGACACACATCATCTGTCATTCCCGGCCAATAGTAATGGCAGGAAATTCGCTGCATTGTGGCGGCAATACCCATATGCCCACTAAAGGAGATGGTATGCCCCATATGAAGAATTTGGGACCGGTGAGCCTTCGGGACCACCAACTGACCATGAAGGTTGTCTTCCCTTAGGGCTCTCCTGTAGAGTATCCTATTCTTCATGTAGTACTGCCCCCGTCCTGGTGGATCAGCACTTCTCTGCAGCGTCTTGTAGCAAGGATGTAAGGTTGCATCGTCACTCTGGGCAGTTCGCAGCTCCCTCGGCAGTAGTTTAGTCACAATTGCTTCTGCCTCTTCCGTTCTCGTCTGAGAGCGTGTCTGTATTGCTCCCATATGGATTGGCTCCCTGGGCATTCCCAGAAAGACATACCGGCAACCGAGGATGGCGAGAAAAATGGGATCGGTCAATACAGCGGCCTTGATTGTACCGGTGACATATCTTGACCGAATATCCACGTTAGCATTGGGCAACTTCATGGCCACAGCACTCTTCTGTGCAGGCTGTATCTCCATGGTCTCACTTGTGAATTGTTCTGGGTGTACCAGATCCGCAGAGATCACGGCCTCCCCGTCCAGTTCTGTGTCGTACAAACACTCCACTTGACAGCCGTTAAACTATCGCATGATTGCGCACTTCGTCTTATTCATATCTGCACATCACAGCTTCAAAACTCACTTTTCACTAAAGGTTTGCACTAGGGAGAATTGGAATGCTAGGAATGTAGTGTCAACAGTATTAATAGCTGTGACACCCAATGATGGACAGATCATGTGGTCTAAGCCTGTTCAATTCATTGGTTAACGTAGAATAATCGCGTCGCCCGCGAAATGTTTTGGGTCCAGCGACGCTAACTTTGAGCACATGCAGATCGACCGGCAAAGGATCCAGATGTGGTTTAGGTCTCTGTATGTCCCTCATCCTGATTCAGAAGGAAAGCTTCAGACGAAATTATGCCTGAGTTTGTTTATTTCTGAGTCAGGTAAGGCTTTAAGTATGAGAGTGTGTGTGTGTAAGTTCCGGCACAAATATATATATATATCTATATATATATATATATATATATATATATATATATATATATATATATATATATATATATATATATTCTTCTATTAGAAGATAGAAACCAACTTTCAACCAGTCCCAAGATGGCTACTCTCTGCCAGCGCTGATGTAGATATCTGACGCCCTCTATCTTTCGTTCCCAGAAGAGTTGCTGTACAATCACTATGTGTTAAGCTGTGAAAAGAGGCACTGAAGCCCATATTGCTTCTCCTAAACTACTAGCTGTCTGACTGCGTTCAGAGCAGGTTAGTACATGATAAACTATGATCTGTGTTCTCTAGGTGTCGCCTTAGTTGCAATCCACAGCGAACCGCCAACACACGCGAATGTGAGAAGGAGGAATGAAAGACTCTACCTCTTATCTTATATGTTTGTGGCGTAAAGACAGAATGTGTGTGTAACTGTTTAGCATCCATGACTGGTCCAGCATTTATACTGCTGTGATTTATTCGAACAAGCATTTAGCACTCTGACGAACCACAGTCCAGCTAACAGCCCAACACCGGCACTCAAGTGAACGAATAAAAGAAGAATGGTGTTAGTTTGAGAGAATGAGTGCATTGTGTCGTCTCATCTTTCTTTCACTCTGTATATATATGTGTTATTGAATGAGAGGCAGTTTAAATCCTCATAAGGAACATTTCACATAGACCTCCACATTCATACTAATTATATATTACATATTAACTTTAGAGTGAAATATTTAATGTATGTTTCTTTACATTATTACTTTGATGCAACATGTGGAATGTAATTGATTAAAACATTACCCTGTTTGACGGAGTAAGTAAAGGACACAATATGCTTTTATGCATAAGCACTTCTAAACTGTCAGGGGGAAATATCACCCCAGTGTCAGAAGAAGTAAGTAAAGGAAATGACAGAAGAGGTGTGAGGGTATAAACAGGAAAGTATCCAGGCAGACTAAAACAATGGTGGCAGCACTGATTGGTAACATGAGTTAATATGTATGAGATGAACAATCATCCTATTCTATTCCATTACTATGTAGGGATCAGATTTGCTGGGTACATCTCATCATTTACTCTCCATCATTCTTTTCTAGCCTTGTCAGTCACTGTGTCTGTGTCCTCTGTGAGAACATCAGCCAACAGGCCACTAGGTACAAGTGCAGTAAAAAGAAAGCTTGCCCAATATAATTGCTGATGTCTAATGCCAGTACAAGGAGACATACTGTAGCTCTTAACTTGTAGGTACTTCCTGAATCTGCTACCTTCTGTAACTCATGTCTGTAAACCCTTTTCATTCTTGTCCACTGGAGAATTATCATCCTTTGGCTAGATATAAATGTGTTCACCATGTTTATCCACCTCAGGTGAGGATGAAGGTGCTCGCAGATTGTCATGATCCAGAGTTGCAGATCATTGTCCAATAATGTACCATGCGACTGTAAATCATGAGCTGCTCAGTAAAAATTAGATGCACAAGAGATCTGTTGTCACGAGTTGATCTGATCAAAAGTCTTCATTGAACTGTGCCCAAAACTGAGCTTTGCTTCCTGGAGAAGTGACATAATCTGATTAAAGAGACTTTCTAAGATCATTTGGATCAATTTTATAATTCACAAGAGACTTGCAAATTACTAATTTAAAGCTGAAGTCTGATAGACAATTTCATACGAAAGAACTGTTATCATAAGTTATTCATTCCAGAAAGTTCTCCGGAATATGTGTAGATTTGTTTATTCCAATCACTTACAGATTCATGGAAATTTCACAAAAAGAACAGTGTTATAGTGCAGAGACATTGTTAGGTGGTCCAGAGTGGTCCAGTGATGAAATGCCAGAACAACAATAGATCTTTTCAGGAGTTCTAATCTCCATTGTATTTTTGGAACCCGATCCTGTAGACTAATATGTTGGTTCATATGTCATAATGCATCACTGGTTACTTCCACATGTTTTTATTTTGATTAATAAACCAAATTAACTGTTCCTGCATTCTTCTGTCAAGTCCATTGTGGTGTAGCAAAACATTTTATTATCTATGTGTTTAGTTAGTGAAACTACTTCACATAAAGGTAGTATCTGGAACTACAGTTGTCTGGGTAAACACTAATAGACAGCTAAATTATGTCCTATTATAATCTCCCAGGTTCCAGGTTACTCAGAAAAGGGAACTTTACATTTTATCAATTCCTGTGATCATTTCACCTAAAAGGGAAAATGATCATAGGCGGGGGACTCTCGAGCTAATTAAGTTTCTCTTTTTCGTGAAGGAAGATTTTGGAGGGAAGAAATTAATTTTCCTGGGAAAACTCCTAGATTTCCAGAGCTATTATGGGTCACTTTGGCTTCCAAGAACCCATCCCCTCCAAATGAAATCAGTCCCATTCTCATAGCTTTACTTCATTGTGGGGTAAGTCAGAGTGGGTACTGCTTCCAACTCCCAACAAGCCACATCTACTGTTAGGCTCGTCTCGAATTAGAACTCGTGCTTTCTCGTAACCATACAACATTTATTGTTGGTACCACATAGTGGGTAAATTTTGTTCACACCACAATTGCTTGAAATATGTGAATATTTTCTTTCAGGTTTTTAAGGTGAAACAGAACTCTATATTTTTTGCGGAACTTTGTTTATAATTTTAAGGACCGCATTTGCAAGGCCACTAGGTGGACTTTGTGTAATTCAAGATTCAGAGCCACTGATTACAATTCACTTTAGGTCTTATGTTACCAGGTGTAGATCAGAGGGGTAAATCAGAATCTTTATTGTCTAGTGAGGTTGACTTCGGGTGTTTGGTGTTTTTCTCTCAATAGTCGAAAACTCCAGATTTCGTGCAAGATTTTCCTGCAACATTACGTTGTTGACTTGTTGTTTGTATTTCGCCATTGCATGCTTTGTACCGTTTCAGATGCAGGGGTTTTCCTATCGGAATCAGACAGAGGCGACACTTAGTATTTTTTTCAAATATTTGGGAAAGATCTAAAATTTAGCATGGCGGAAACAGCTTTACTACGGAAACAATATGTCGATGTAGGCAAATCATGTGGGTTAAAGGGTCCGGAGCTCGCTAAGTACGTCTCTGACGATTTCGATAGACATGAGCGTTCACAGGCTGAGATAATCCAGAAGGAAAAAGACCGAGAGGCTGAAATAATTAAGAAGGAAAAAGACAGAGAGGCTGAAATAATTCAGAAAGAGAGATAAAGCCGGATAGCTTTAGAGTTGGAGGATAGGAAGCTGCAGGCTGAGATGGATAATAGAGAAAGGGAAAGACAACATCAGTTGGAGATGAGGCGCATGGATACTGAGTTGGAGAGGAGGAGAATGGAGAGCGGTGTTCCTACCACCCCCTCCATTTCCACACGCAGTCCAACTACAGATATACAGACAGAGGAAAGCTACCATCACACTGGAGCGATGGCATTTCCTTTGGAACCATATAATGAGAACGCTGAAGGGATTGATCACTATCTTTCCAGGTTCGAACTTATGTGTTCTACATGTGGGCTTGATGAATCTAAATGGTCGGTGAAACTATCCCAGGGTTTGAGAACTACTGCTTTCGAAATTTTCTCTAGACTTAGTCATGAGGAACGACAGGATTACGGTGTTCTCAAAAGAGCTTTACTAACTCGCTTCGAAGTCGATTCTGATAACTATAAAAGGAAATTCAGATCAGCTAAGAAGGAGCCTGGGGAAAGTTACGGCCAATGGGTTGAAAGATTAAAATCCTACCTGCACAAATGGGCAGAGATGGGAAAGTTTGAAGAAACATTTGAAGGACTCCGAGAGATGATATTGATTGACCAATTAAGGGATAAAATGTCATCAGAACTTCGGGCGTTCTTAACACAGAATGGAGCTGATAGACTTGAGGAAATTATTCTGTTGGCAGAGAGATGGGAGAAATCTCAGAAGGAGGTGGGAAGTAAGAGTCGAATGACCACAGCTTCTCCCCCAGGCAAATCACTCAAGACCAAAGAAAAAGAACACACCAACCCCAATAAGAAGTTAAAGAAATCTGCGAACACCAGTCTAACTTATATTCAGGCTGCCAAGAAGAGTGGGAAGGACTACTGTACCAATTGCAGGAAGGTAGGACATCATACTAAAGATTGTCGGAAGAAACCTCCTACCCCTCACACAGTTGCATGTCTGACTCACCGGAAGGAACGTAAGGTGAGCACTAGTGAAACGTCCAGTGTGACAACTCATGAAGACACCCATTCCAAAATTTCGGTAGTGGAATCCATCTTGCTAAATGGATACCCCGCCATTTGCTTATATGATACCGGTCTAAATTATGACTGCGTTGTAGCAACATCTTTAGTTCAGCCAGAACAGGTGACTGAGGAAATGGTGATTATAAAGGGACCCTTGAAACG
The DNA here is from genome assembly GCA_014155875.1 of Cepaea nemoralis. Taxonomy (NCBI): domain Eukaryota; kingdom Metazoa; phylum Mollusca; class Gastropoda; order Stylommatophora; family Helicidae; genus Cepaea; species Cepaea nemoralis. Next base: position 35,487 of record JACEFZ010015650.1, on the reverse strand, counting down.
TTCAACCAAGATGTCACTACCTGTGGCTCGAGTACATATATCTTCGCGTTATGTTACTGGAACAATCAAGGCAACGGTTATGGAAAATCCCGTGTTCCCAGTCATGCTCGGTTGTCGTTACGTCTTTCTAGGAGATCCTATACAGCCTGTGATAGTCGCTGCTTTGACGACTAATTCTCAGACAGACAAGACTCCAGCATCGTCGACTCCGACCAACCCTCGATCAGAGGATTTGAAGAAAGCACAGAGTGCTGACAGCACCTTGTTGCCATGCTTCAACAAACTGCCTAAAGCACATTCACCTCCAAGGAGAGGCGACATGTATATGAAGGGTGGACTTCTATATCGCAAGGCAGGTAAAAGTGGACAAGAATATTCTCAATTAATTGTCCCGTCTACGTGTCGTGCTCAACTATTGGATATGGGCCACAACTTATCTTTCAGTGGGCATATGGGAATAAATGCTACTATGCAAAGAATTTCCATGCACTATTTTTGGCCCGGAATGTATTCTGACATCACCAGATATGTCAAGTCATGCCCTGAATGCCAAAGAGTGACTCCAAGACAAAGGACACCCCCTGTCCCGCTTGGTGAGATGCCCCTAACTGGATCTCCTTTCAAGAGAGTTGCCGTAGACATTATCGGACCACTCCCCAGGACGAGGAGGAAGAATCGATACATATTAACATTGGTGGACGTCTGTTCAATGTGGGCAGAAAGTATTCCAATGCCATCAAGTGACTTTAAGCACATTGCTGAAGCCTTACTTGAGATATTTACTCGGATAGGATTTCCCCTCAAAATCCTAACCGACAATGCATCACAGTTTCGCAGTAAACTCATGGAAGAAGTCTTTCGGTTATTTCATGCTCGCCATATCTATTCATCTCCCCATTTGCCTCAAACGAACGGGAGTGTAGAACGGTGGAACGGTACCCTCATCAGTATTCTGAGAAAGTTAGCTCATGAAAAACCAGAGGATTGGGACACATATATTCCTGCTGCATTATTTGCATACCGGGAATTGCCGCATCACTCTACTGGGATTGCGCCCGCAACACTGTTGTTTGGGAGGCCAATCAAGGGACCCTTGGAAGTATTACTGAGAACATGGACTGATGATCATGCAGATGATACAGTTGTTACTGCATCTGTTTATGTTGCTGAGTTGAAGAAACGTCTACAACATGGTTGGAGACAAGCGAATGTGAATCTGCGTCAAGCTCGACGAAGAATGACTCGCAATTTCAACAAGAAGGCAAAAGATAGAGAGCTGACAGTGGGTGAAAAAGTGCTGCTACTACTTCCAACCAGTCAGAACAAGTTGCAAATTGGATGGAAAGGACCATTTGAGGGGACAGGGAAAATATCTCATACTCACTACAAAATTTCTGTCAAAAGCAAGTTAAAAGTGTTTCACATAAACGTTTTGAAGAAATAGAATGAAAGATCCGCAACCTCCGAAACTGCACACCTGATGGGTATGGCTGTTGTTACTGAAGTAGAACAAGGAATTACCATGGGAACAGAAAGTACACTGCAAGCCAAAGAGACATTTCAGTATGTGGATATCAATCCCAACCTATCTCCAGATCAACAGATGCAAATTCGAGATCTTATGGCAATATATGCAGAAATACTTACCGACAAACCAGGTCTTACTGAATTTAGTGGAATTTGATATGAAGCTAACAGATGATACACCTGTGCGAGTCAAGACGTACCCAGTTCCTTATGCCAAGCAAAATTCTTTGCAGGAAGAGATACAGCAGATTCTCTAATCAGGAATTATATCACAATCTGAATCTCCATACAGTGCTAGTGTGGTGTTGTTGAGAAAACCTAATGGTGAACACAGAATGTGCATCGATTATCGACAGCTCAACGCGATTACTGAATTCCAGGCAGAAACTCTACCTGACCAGAACCAGCTGTTCACTCGTCTCAACACAGCACAATACTTCATCAGGATTGATCTCAGTATGGGATATTACCAAATTCCTGTGAAACCGGAGGTCAGACCGTGGTTAGCGTTCAGTACTCCTGGAGGACACTACGAGTTCAATGTTCTTCCATTTGGATTAAGTAACGCTCCAAGTGTATTTACACGCATGATGAGAAGATTACTTGACCCATTATATCATCCGGCCATCAGCCACTTCATGGATGATATTTTAGTTGCGACCGAAACATTTGAGGAGCATGTCGAAGCATTGCATCTCTTGTTCAAGCGACTTAAGGAAACAGGTTTGACAGCAAGACCCAAGAAGTGTCAAATAGGATTTCAACAATTGGACTTCCTAGGTCATAAGGTATCTCAAGGCTTCATAACACCTCAAGAAGTAAATGTGGAGAAACTTCAGAGAGCACCTCGCCCAAGGACCAAAAAGAATGTTCGATCATTCGTCTCCTTATGTGGATTCTATCAAAGATACATCAAAGACTTCAACACACTGGCTGCACCCTTAACGGATCTTACAAAAAAGGGGAATCCAGAGAAAGTCATATGGTCAGCTGATTGTGGGAAGGCTTTTACAGCTCTCAAACAAGCTTTACCAGCCAAACCGATCCTACATCTACCCAACCTCGACCGCTCATTCGTGCTCCACACAGATGCGAGTAATATTAAAATAGGGGCCACTTTACTCCAGAGGAAAGGAGATGATCACTCAGAGCTATTCCCTGTAGCTTATGCAAGCAGGAAACTGAATGCTTCTTAACGGAACTACTCGGTGATCGAGCGTGAGTGCCTTGGTTTAATCTGGGCTGTGGAAAAGTTTCAGGCATACCTGTATGGTAAACATTTTACAGTGCAATGTGATCACCATCCCTTGATGTTTCTGGCATCGTCACGGAATCTGAACGCAAGACTCATGCGGGTGTTGCTGCTGTTGCAACCATACTCATTCCAAATCGAATACGTTCCTGGGAAAATGAACGTAGGCGCCGACTTCTTGAGTCGTTGTCCAGTTCCTGATGAACCATCAACTTCGGATGAAGTGGAAAACCAACAAGAGGAATCACAAAAGGAACCGTGTCAGCTGTGAACGACTGAGACGATAGTTCTCCACAGAGATCAATCTGGAGGGGGGCTCTGTCGCATGATTGCGCACTCCGTCTTGTTCACATCTGCACATCACAACTTCAAAACACACTTCTCACTAAAGGTTTGCACTAGGGAGAATTGGAATGCTAGGAATGTAGCGTCAACATTATAAATAGCTGTGCCACCCAATGATGGACAGATCATGTTGTCTAAGCCTGTTCAATTCATTGGTTAACCTAGAATAATCGCGTCGCCCGCGAAATGTTTTGTGTCCAGCGACGCTAACTTTGAGCACATGCAGATCGACCGGCAAAGCATCCAGATGTGGTTTAGGTCTCTGTATGTCCCTCATTCTGATTCAGAAGGAAAGCTTCAGACGAAATTATGCCTGAGTTTGTTTATTTCTGAGTCAGATAAAGCTTTAAGTATGAGAGTGTGTGTGTGTAAGTTCCGGCACGAATATATATATATATTCTTCTATTGGAAGATAGAAACCAACTTTCAACCAGTCCCAAGATGGCTACTCTCTGCCAGCGCTGATGTAGATATCTGACGCCCTCTATCTTTCATTACCAGAAGAGTTGCTGTACAATCACTATGTGTTAAGCTGTGAAAAGAGGCACTGAAGCCCATACTGCTACTCCTAAACTACTAGCTGTCTGACTGCGTTCAGAGCAGGTTAGTACAAGATAAACTATGATCTGTGTGCTCTAGGTGTCGCCTTAGTTGCAATCCACAGCTAACCGATAACACACGCGAATGTGAGAAGGAGGAATTAAAGACTCTACCTCTTATCTTATATGTTCGTGGCGTGAAGACAGAATGTGTGTGTAATTGTTTAGCATCCATGACTGGCCCAGCATTTATACTGCTGTGATTTATTCGAACAAGCATTTAGCACTCTGACGAACCACAGTCCAACTAACAGCCCAACACCGGCACTCAAGTGAACGAATAAAATAAGAATGGTGGTAGTTTGAGAGAATGAGTGCATTGTGTCGTCTCATCTTTCTTTCACTCTGTATATATATGTGTTATTGAATGAGAGGCAGTTTAAATCCTCATAAGGAACATTTCACATAGACCTCCACATTCATACTAATTATATATTACATATTAACTTTAGAGTGAAATATTTAATGTATGTTTCTTTACATTATTACTTTGATGCACCATGTGGAATGTAGTTGATTAAACCATCACCTTGTTTGACGGAGTAAGTAAAGGACATAATATGCTTTCATGCATAAGCACTTCTAAACTGTCAGGGGGAAATATCACCCCAGTGTCAGAAGAAGTAAGTAAAGGAAATGACAGAAGAGGTGAGAGGGTATAAACAGGAAAGTATCCAGGCAGACTAAAACAATGGTGGCAGCACTGATTGGTAACTTGAGTTAATATGTATGAGATGAACAATCATCCTATTCTATTCCATTACTATGTAGGGATCAGATATGCTGGGTACATCTCATCATTTACTCTCCATCATTCTTTTCTAGCCTTGTCAGTCACTGTGTCTGTGTCCTCTGTGAGAACATCAGCCAACAGGCCACTAGGTACAAGTGCAGTAAAAAGAAAGCTTGCCCAATATAATTGCTGATGTCTAATGCCAGTACAAGGAGACACACTGTAGCTCTTAACATGTAGGTACTTCCTGAATCTGCTACCTTCTGTAACTCATGTCTGTAGACCCTTTTCATTCTTGTCCACTGGAGAATTATCATCCTTTGGCTAGATATACATGTGTTCACCATGTTTATTCACCTCAGGTGAGGTTGGCGGTGCTCGCAGATTGTCATGATCCAGAGTTGCAGATCATTGTCCAATAATGTACCATGCGACTGCAAATCATGAGCTGCTCAGTAAAAATTAGATGCACAAGAGATCTGTTGTCACGAGTTGATCTGATCAAAAGTCTTCATTGAACTGTGCCCAAAACTGAGCTTTGCTTCCTGGAGAAGTGACATAATCTGATTAAAGAGACTTTCTAAGATCATTTGGATCAATTTTATAATTCACAAGAGACTTGCAAATTACTAATTTAAAGCTGAAGTCTGATAGACAATTTCATACGAAAGAACTGTTATCATAAGTTATTCATTCCAGAAAGTTCTCCGGAATATGTGTAGATTTGTTTATTCCAAATCACTTACAGATTCATGGAAATTTCACAAAAAGAACAGTGTTATAGTGCAGAGACATTGTTAGGTGGTCCAGAGTGGTCCAGTGATGAAATGCCAGAACAACAATAGATCTTTTCAGGAGTTCTAATCTCCATTGTATTTTTGGAACCCGATCCTGTAGACTAATATGTTGGTTCATATGTCATAATGCATCACTGGTTACTTCCACATGTTTTTATTTTGATTAATAAACCAAATTAACTGTTCCTGCATTCTTCTGTCAAGTCCATTGTGGTGTAGCAAAACATTTTATTATCTATGTGTTAAGTTAGTGAAACTATTTCACATAAAGGTAGTATCTGGAACTACAGGTGACTGGTTAAACACTAATAGACAGCTAAATTCTGTCCTATTGTAATCTCCCAGGTTCCAGGTTACTCAGAAAAGGGAACTTTACATTTTTTAAATTCCTGTGACCATTTCACCTAAAAGAGAAAATGATAATGGATGGGGGACTCTCGAGCTAATTAAGTTTCTCTTTTTCGGGAAGGAAGATTTTGGAAGGAAGAAATTAATTTTCCTGGGAAAACTCCTAGATGTTCAGAGCTATTATGGGTCACTTTGGCTTCCAAGAACCCATCCCCTCCAAATGAAATCAGTCCCATCCTCATAGCTTTACTTCATTGCGGGGTAAGTCAGAGTGGGTACTGCTTCCAACTCCCAACATGTCACATCTTCATGGCCACAGCACTCTTCTGTGCAGGCTGTATCTCCATGGTCTCACTTGTGAATTGTTCTGGGTGTACCAGATCCGCAGAGATCACGGCTTCCCCGTCCAGGTCTGTGTCGTACAAACACTCCACTTGACAGCCGTTAAACTCTATCAATTCCACTACAGATGGTTTATCCTGGTCTGGAGTCTCTTTCTCGGCCTCGACCTGTTTGGTGGGCTCCACCTTAGGTTTCCCGGAGCACCCAACGAATTGAGAATCTTCTGACTTTCCCCTGCCGTCAATAGCATTGTGTGTGTTTGACTTGCATTGGTTGCACCATTTCCCTGTCCTAGATTTTCTAGCGCCGGACTTGAGTGAGCTCTCCTTGTGGCGAGCTTCCTTGTTGACCTTGGTATTTTCAGTGACAACTTCCTTGGAAGTCACTTGACAGGCTGCAAGGTGAGGGCTCTTAGCCTTCGATTTGCAGTCCCTCGTATTGTGAGGGGGCGACTTACAAATTGAACACCACTTCTCCGACCACGGTCGTTTTGGTGTAGAGCTCGAAGTGCTCTTGCTTCCCTCCTTCGTCTTCTCTGAACTATCGTCTGACGTTTTTACATAAGGTTCCCCCTTTTTGGTCCCTGAGTCTTTGGCCTTCTTTCTGTCATGTATCTCCTGACTTTTGGTGTTGGTGAAAAGATTTTCCCCTGCCTCCCCATGTACCTCGACGAACCGTTCTGCTAATTTTGTCACGAGGTCAATACGTTCCGCTCCTTGTTCTCACAGGAACGTTCTGAGAGGTTTCGACATTTGCTTCTTCAGCTGGTCAACCAACATGAGCTCTTCCAGACTCTCATTGTCATGTGCGAACCCAGCCAAATCGATCCTATTATATTATGGAGATAGGATTTTAGGCGCAAACTGTAGGTTGCAAACAATTCCCCCGTTTCTGGTTTCGCTGCTCGAAATTTTTTCCGGTAGGTATGTGACGTAACCTCAAATCGTTTCAGCATAGCCGTCTTCAACTCGTCGTAATTGTTCTCATGCCCTGGTGGCAGGCGAAAATAAATCTACTTGCCGGTCCCGCGTGATTCCTGGGACAGCTTAACTGATCGCCTGCCAGATGCCACTTGATAGCCCAAGTAACCCAAATTTCCCACCCAGATGCCACTTTAATGCCCCTCTTATGTATAGTGGTTTAATGTATCTGTGTTTCCTATCCAGTCCACCTTTTTAGTGTCTCACTTATTTAAACTCCAAAAGCGAGAGATTTTATTTCCTTTCGTGTGCTTCCGTGTGCACAGATCAGGCATGGTTTCGTGTAAACTTTTAGGAGAATGTTTGTTGATATTTCGAAATTCAAAGTGACCATATCTTCTGGTTCTTGACCTCATATATTTTAATAAAATCACAGTTTTAAACAGTTTTATATTATAGTTATTGTGATGTAAACGACTTTGTGATAGATTCTAAAACGAACCTGTGCAGTATTCAGATAATTATGTAGAAGGCGGTCATAATATTGAAAAAAAATCTAACAGTGAATTTTACTAAGAATATGAAGGCTTTTCCATTTTGTGTGAAAATGATGTACTTCATAATGTTATGATTTCATTGCGTTTTATTCATGTTATGGAGCAGTTCTTGTGATATTCTTGAAGATAACTGGTGTGTGTAATATAATTCACTAAATTTAACTGGATTAGCGGCTTCGGATATAAAATAAAGACTTGGTAAGTGAATTTTTTTCATAATTTTTAACACTTTAATTTCAATTGTTATTATTAAAACCCTCATTATTGTCATAATATTTGTAACCTATCAATTAATTATTAACACTGTCAGGTTCCCTGTGCAATTCTCTTTAATTTGATATGTAATACAATGCATCTGCTACAGTTTTAACCATTTTAAAAGCAAAATTGTGGCATACCCCTAGTTTAAATTTTCTGCCTTGAATCTCTGTTTGGGTATGACCATTTTTTTGTTTGGCACTGAATCAGTTAAGACACCATTTGCCACGATCTAGACCCATAGCAACCGACATGGCCTCGAAGCGTTGAAAGTACTGGTAAATTTTCTCTTTGTCCTCCTCGTATATCGCTAGAGGAAACTTCATAGCATGGTAACTATGTCCACCTGCTGGGGTTGAGCCTGGGATGGAGGAACCTCCCACTGCTCCCTCAGTTTCCCCATTAGATTGTCTCTTAAGCTCGAGTTCCCGCATCCGGTACTCGTGCTCCCTTTTCTGAGCTTCCTGCTCAGCTTCCCGTTTCCTAACAGCTTCCTTAGCTTCAAGTTTCTTAGCTGCTTGCTCAGCTTCAAGTTCCAGCCTTCTTCTGGCTTGCTTAGCTTCAAGTTTCCTAGCTGCCTGCTCAGCTTCAAGTTTCTTAGCTGCCTGCTCAGCTTCAAGTTTCCTAGCTGCTTGTTCTAGCTCCATCCTTCTCAATTCCAACTCGGCCTTTCGATATTCCCTTTCTGCTTGACGAAGCTCCCTCTCCACCTCCTGTACGTAATCTGTTAGTGCAGAACCCGACAAACCCATTTCTTCCCCCTTTGCCCTTAGTTCTGTCGTTGTTAGTTTAGGAGTGGCCATATTTTAGAGAGGTCAGTCAGCAGGTTGAATATTAATTATCTCTAACCAAATATATATGTGACAGTGAGAAAAGAAGAGGAAGAAGGAGAGAGGAAGGGAGGAGAGAGAAGAGAGAAAGAAATGAATGATGAGGGAAATGATATAAATAGTGTGAAGCCTAAAAGTTCGTTCCTCAGTCGAACTCTGCCTACAACGCACTATCGTTGATAATAAGGAAAGAGAGGGAGAGAAAGAGAGAAGGAGAAAAAGGATGAGAGTAAGGGATAGGAAAGATTTAGGTTCGTGTCTCCGCGTGAGAACAATAGTTAATTGTACTATTGCACCATCAATGTCTCGTGGTGTATGTTATCAGGTTATAGGAGAGATGTACAGCCTCACACCGTCTCTAAACTACTCTAATCTACATAATCTCAGACTGACAAGTCGAAATAAAAGGCAACTCAAACATATATTTATTTTCTTCTGAACAGTAACAGAGTGACAATCTACAGCATAATCGCATAGAGTAACCAGTACATGCATTGAAGACACATCTATGTATAATCGACTCCAAAAACAACACACTACTGCATGACGTCACAAGGGGAGGTAGATAATATAATATACTACTATGCAACCGGATGTTAGGGAATTATTACCTACTATCACCTCCTAACCGCATGAAGAAAAGGACTAAAGCTAGGAATTACACCGGCCTTTGTTTCATAACTATCTCTCCGTAGGCTTATCAGTGGTACATGTATTCAGCCCAAACACCCATTGATCCACAGATTGATCCATCAATCCATATACCCAGGGAATTATTTTGTTCAGATGAACATCTGTTTAGTCAAGTATGCCCGGTATGCTTGGGCAACTCCATTTTACCCAGGCAATGCATTCTTTTTCTGCCGTCCCGTTGTCCTTCTGGGTTTCATATTTGAAATACGATTGCTCCCTTCAACCTCTCGTTTGTCGTGGATTCCACCAGGCACTTTCCAATCATGTTTGCCATTAGCCTCCTGTGTGATTCCGATTGACCTTAGTCTCCTGTGTGATTCCGATCGCAGTCTGGCTAGTGGTTGTCCTATCTGACGTTAGCCATCATCTGCAACTACTGAGTGCTCTTCTTTAGCCAACAGTCCTTCTCAAATGGCTTGCACGCCATTTTGTGATCCTCGGAATTTGCGTTCCACTCCATCAGATTTATCTATCTGGAATAAATGGTTCAAAAATCCTTGACCATCCTACTTTACTTCAGCAGTCCAGACGAAACCGTGATATGTGCATCTTTTCCGTCTTTAATACTGCCTCTCCATCTTCCTGGACACTAAACAGCCTGGGATTTATACATCACCATCGCTGGAGTTCCAAACTCACACTTCCTCCTGGGCTGGGCGGTCGCCCAGCCCTCGACCCTGTTGCTACCGCACTCTTGCTCGTTACACACTCTCTCAACTGACTGGATCCAAAATATATATCACCTCTTGAGTTGGCGCCTTTCTTGAATCACGTGACCACGCTTCTCTCCTCACGCTACGGTCATCCAATCAGAACCTCGCGTACTCTGCTTAATTTGCATCTTACTCTGCATAATATCATTATGTCCCAAATCGACATTGTTAGCTGGAGTTCACGGCCAAGTTCAGTTCTAAGTTCATGTACTTTTTCCCGCCACCATAAATTTGGAGAGTGGCGTTCTCTTCTGACAGCCAAGGTCCTTCCAATGCCGCCTTGTACCCATAAATTCTGCTGCCTCCAAAGTTCACCATTGTCCCTCTGACAGCTTGAACCCAAAATGTACAATACATTTGGCACTCCTCTCCCTGAGAAACTGCTAGTCAACAATAGCAGGATGACCTTGCGGCTATTCAGTCAATGCACTCCCGCTCAACCTATGACTATTTTAAAAACAATCCTGGCCCTTGACCTTTGAGGTCCCAAAAATATTCCAGTTTATATTTCCCCGGTAAACTTGGAAAGGCGGTATGTGAAAACCAATTTCCATACGGTCTCATATAGATAATGACTAATTAACAGGTATCTATATATTTAACCACACAGCACAACACAACACAATCACTCAGTGAAAAGAGTAGAATTAGGACCACAGATCTAAGTAGACATGTGAAGTGTGAACAGGCAAGATATGTGTCTTAACCCCTATCCACATTCACCCTAGCTGGATCCTCACTAATATGATATCTCCGTCCTGTAACTAAGGATCCCGTGTCGAGAAATCCTGTGTTAAAAGATCCCCCCTTGTCGAGAGATCCCGCTGTCCAAAGATTCCGTTTACGAGAGATCCCGCTGTCCAAAGATTTTACGTTATGTTTACGAGCTCCCAATAATGTCGTGTATCCATTTAAAGTGTCGTGCCTGGAGTGAGAGGAATCAACACCCACATTTTATTTAAACCCCTTATCATTATCCTGGAGAAACCACTAGAATTCGTCTACAAAACTCCGTCGGTTTATGGACACCTCTCTCTCTCTCTCTCTCTCTCTATCACTGCTGTATCATACCCCCTCTCATTCTTCCCCAACGCAACATACTCAACAACTCTAGCTTCCAACAATTAATAACAATCAATTTATTAAAAGAAAATTGTAATGTATGTGAGAAGCGTATGTGAAGAATGTGTGTCGTGTTCTATAATGTGCGTAGAATCGGACCCTCAGATCACTAGCCCAGTCAGTTCATCCTTGCAAGGACACACCACAGCACGTTAGGTCAGCACAAGAAACCTCACCCGGTAATGTATCTCTCCTGCCAGTCACTGACGTTCTTCTGTAGCTACCTGGTAATCCATGCACATGATCATCCGAAATAAATACAGTTATTAAGTTACCACTGATCATGGACCGGTTGCACACTGCACATTATAAGTTTCTACAGTTCCTAAAAATGTACAAATCTCTGTATTGTGAAAACTAAGTATCACTGTTGTTGGTAATAGACTTGATTCAATCTATTGTCTATAGTGTCTCAATTACAATGTCCCTTTTAATGTTTCACTGGAATCTACCACACAATGTGAATGTTACATTTAAAGTTCAAGTGTAGTTACTAATGTTCGTATGATGTGTGGTGTATCAACAAACATCACCCATCCTAGGTGAACCTTAACACACTGGAATCGTTAAATGGTTTCGCTCATCCGAGCCCTGATCCGGTGGACCCTCCTGATCATGGGCCTAGCGTAACCACTATTGAACAACCTTTCTTCTTGGACGTTATTCATTTTCCGTAAGAAAAACATTTACTGTTCAACTGGTGTTCTTCCCAATCGGAGTAACACTTCTTCAAAACTCGTGTAGAGCTTCATTCGTAACTGGCAGGGAACCTGTTAAGGAAATAACATACCTGGTGAGAGCACTCATCACTGATCCTATCAGCTGAGTGTAGGCCACTGCCTCGCTAAGATAAATAGCAGTGAACCAAAGCTCTGTCATGGACAGATGAGCTCATCACATAGGTCTGCATTAGAGCAAGACAAGGGAAGACCAAAATAGAAATTGCAGGACCCCAGTAGCCACCCCACTGTAAGATCCCACCATTGGACATTTCCCCTATTCCCCACCCAACTTCAATCTCTCCTATTATCACTTCACTACACTATTCTCACTAGCAGAGCTAATTCTCACTTCACTACTCTATTCTCAACTAACAGAGCTAATCATTTCCTCACCCTAGCTAGTTTTAACAAGGCGACTGCCTATATTAATTAGGCCTAAATACACTATACGCAATACCTTATGCAACACCGCATCACTCCTGGATGGCCTCTACAATTTGCCATAAAGGCACATATTATTTAATCTGTAATTAAATCTAACAATGTAGAGCTCTCCGAATTCCTATCAGCGGTAACAGAACCACGTCAGCTCTAGTCAACTTTCTTGTCTACACTACTTGTAAACAAGTCATGTTGTTTTGTCAAAGAGCCTTAGGTGTTCTAGTGAAGTACTTTGATGTCAACACATCAGTTGCAGACTATCCATTTCAGGATTCTCTCCCCTTTGTTTTACCAATGCAAAAGTTGCTCCCCTTATTTCAACATCCAAAACAAGGTAGCCTGTTTCCTGCATTCTCCCAATCGGGTCACAATAACAAGCCTACAATTTTCTGTCTTGTGGGGACTTTCAAAGACGACCGTATTGTTTGATCTCACTGACTCCACGTAATAAACAACTTGTAGTGGCGAATACAGCCTGTCGCTGTTATTTTTATCATCTGATTGTTAATTTACAGTGATTTCACGACAGTATGTATGTATGTATGTATGTATATATGTATGTATGTATGTATGTATGTATGTATGTATGTATGTATGTATGTATGTATGTATGTGTGTGTGTGTGTGTGTATGTATGTATGTAGGCAGGCAGGCAGGCAGGCAGGCCTGTCTGCCTGTCTGTCTGTCTGTCTGCCTGTCTGTCTGTCTGTCTGTCTGTCTGGCGGGCTGGCTAGCTGGCTTCTGCCTGCCTGTCTGCCTGCCTGCCTGACTGTCTGTCTGTCTGTCTGTCTGTCTGTCTGTCTGTCTGTCTGTCTGTGTTTGTGTTTTGTGTGTGCTTTTGTGTGTGTTTATGTTTGCGTGTTTGTATAGAAGACGTGTGTTAAATGTCATGCTATAATCGAATAGTTCCTTGTTGTCCGTTTTTATTAATTCATATCTAGAATCCCCCAATACCTAGCTTTGTACAGTTTACCATGGCAGCCAGTATATTCATGCTGTATGGGGAACATGAAAAAACAATGACACATTTCCCGAGATGTTTGCATATGCTGAGCTATGGAAATATCATCTCTGCCACATATTTCTAGTTAACATATCCACATTGTGATCTTGACATAAAATAGCTGTCCTCACACACCATGCCAAGTTGTATGGTGATTACTAACTTCTTTTATTCCACAGCCACCCAAAGAATACACTTTATGTAATCTAAAAGCCTCTAACGTTGTGAAACTCAGCCCTCAAAGCCCACCGTTGCGTATTAAGAGCCCGTCTCACATCCACGTTCCTCACCCTCGTTACGAGTATTGCACTCTAGTATTGGAATCTGGACACGAGCCCCTGCTGTTAACGTTTTACTTCAAGTAAATGATCATGTATATCTTTAGTTAACTCTGTGATGTCATGATTTGCGTGTTAGCTTCTGTAACTATCTGTGTGTGTGTGTGTGTGTGTGTGTGTGTGTGTGTGTGTGTGTGTGTGTGTGTGTGTGTGTGCGTGCGTGCGAATGTTGACCTTTAATGTAAAGTAATGATGCATATAAGAGGTGACAAAATAAGTCAGGAACTTACCACAGGCCCAGGTAACCGGTTGGGCATAGTTTGAATGCAATAAACACTGCTGCAAGGCAAATGTGACTGGTGGTTGTGACAAATATAAAATTGATCAAGAAGTAGACATAAGACACATAAGACAGATCTATTTAACCCGTGGGGGAGACATTGCGGACTGGTATAATGTATTAGTAACACTAGGTCGTGATTGCAGAGAATGGACAGCTGGCCGCACAGAGTTTGAGGTGCAACAACTGATCCAAAGTAACACACTTCAAGGTGACACAGTGGCCTATACTGATGGGTCAATGGTGAGAAACAGAGTAGTGGTTAAGATTGCATTGCGAGTCTCCGTGGTGAAGTGGTAAAACCGTCTGATTCGGGCTCTGAAGGTTGTGGGTTCGATTCCGGGCTGCATCCTTCGGTTCACGAGTTTATCTTTTCGGAGATTTCTGTGAGTCGTCGCTGGAGCTACGGAGTTCGTGCTTGAGATTGAGACATATGGGATAAACAACCGGTGCAATGAAGTCGACCCTGTCGACTTTTAAGCAACATTTTATTAAGCTTCATTACGAAGGCTCACGGACGATGATTGAGAAGGGAGAGTCTAGCATATGAGACTCCGACTTCCAGCACGTCATAAGATTAGAGTTGGGAGTAGTAACATTGGCATTCCGGTGGTTAGAGGAGAACACTGCAAGACAAGTTGTTTTTATTAAGGACTCAAGGAGTATGCTCTAAGCATTGCCAAGAAAGGAATGTTTCATGTGGACTGGCTATCCTCGCTTCTGAGGTCAAAGATTGTGAGAATTGTAACGATATTTTGCCCTGCCCATGCAGGAGTGCTGAGGGAATAAACAGGCAGGCAGGTAATGCAGATCTTGATGGTAGATTACCTATAGACAAGGGAGAGGTGGTCGAGCGCGTGTAGGAACAGGTGGGGAAGGCGGGGGAACAGACTGAGAATCCGTATGCTAAAAGAATGATATTGCGTGGGATCGGCAGGGGTTCTGGGGAATCTCAAAACTGAGAGAGAAGACAAGGAGAACTTTCAAACATATAGCGCTATGGACGATTAGTAGTATGACTCTTCGCTGGGTGTTGGACGAGGGACTGAGTGCGTGTGGAAATGTCCTGAGTGCAGTGATGTCGGTTCTTAGCTCAACTCAGCTTAACTCTAATCAAACTGGTAGGGAACTTATTTGGTCCTAATAAACAATACTAAGGAGCTAAGGAGACAAATTACGGGACAAGGTTTCGCAGCACAGGCACTGGGACTTTAAACAAACTTCTCCACGACGCTTAACGGCAATAGTAGTAGACAAAGAGGTAGGAGAAGAAGAATTATATGTTGTCATACATTGATTATTTCTGTATGTTGCGTGTGGTTATGTTAAAAAACATCATCACCAGCTTTCAGTGGCTTGTCTTATGCGTGACCTTGCCCGTGTAACAGTATTCCTACATCAACATTCAGTGGCTTCTCTTGTACAGGACCTTGCCCGTGTTAGTCTTTCTTCACTACTTGCTATCCTATGACAGATATTCTGCATATGTTGCTATCATGTTACTATTATTGGCACTTTGCCGTCTTGATAGACGATAGTTTGTTACATTGTGCGTCAGAAAGGCTTAATAACTACCCATGGCGGTGGCCAGTGTGACTGCTAAGGCCAATTCGCGCTGTAAATATTCGTACACAGTGGATGCATGTGAACACATGGTCATTTTCACCATCATGTACAATCTTACGTCTCACTCGCTCAGTGTGTGACTTAGCTGTAATAATTTTCTCCTTTGTTTTTATTCCATTTCTAATATTTGCCCTTCATTCAACACGTTAAGCGGTGACTTGCTCACAATGTGCATTATCAATGCCTGTATCAATCATGTCCCGCTTACACACATCTTTTTATCGTAGTAGAGGCCGATCCTGAGATCTCCTACCCATCTGTAATTCACCAAAATAGATGTCATTTAGTATTCTACCATCATCCATCCCCCTAACGTGTCCTATCCATCTAAGTCTACGAAGACTGGGCATGGAATATACCGTCACACAACCTGATCTTTCCAATACTTCAGTATTTGTGATTTTGTCTTGCCACTTAATACCAAGTATTCTTCGCAGAAACCACATATGAAAGCTGTTTAAACGTTTCTCTTGGTATGAGTAAGTTGTCCAGGCTTCACTGTCATAAAGAAGAGTACTAAGGACATAGGTTTGATAGACAAGGAATTTTGTTTTGGCAATAAGCTTCATGTTCTCCCAGACTCTTTTTCTTAACCTGTTAATTGTTGTTGCTGCCTTACTAATTCTGATGTTGATTTGCTGATCTAGGGATAATTTCCTATTTACCTCTGATCCTAGATGTGTAAAATGGTCTTC
This sequence comes from Cepaea nemoralis, assembly GCA_014155875.1. Classification (NCBI taxonomy): domain Eukaryota; kingdom Metazoa; phylum Mollusca; class Gastropoda; order Stylommatophora; family Helicidae; genus Cepaea; species Cepaea nemoralis. The sequence goes on along the minus strand of JACEFZ010015650.1, from coordinate 19,346 downwards.
TATCTCTAGTACTGCATCGTCAATAAAGATTGATGGTACCCCATGTGCACCTTCTGAAATAATCTGTGTTTTATTTTCGCTAATTGTTAAACCAAATTCAGAACAAGCATTGGAGGATGCAGATAGTAGACATTGTAATTCTTCCTCAGAATGGGTCGTAATTGCAGCATCATCTGCGAAAAGCAACTCTCTGATCAGTACCCTCATAATTTTGGTCTTGGTCTTCAATCTCTGAGCATTGTAAAGGCCGCCATCTGAGCGTGAGTGAATGTATATACCACCATCCTGATCTCAAAAGGCATATTTCAGTAGAAGTGTAAAGTATAATCTAAAGAGGGTGGGGATTAGTACACAACCTTGCTTAACTCCACTCTTGATTTCAAACTCTTCTGAAGTTGCACCATCAACTTGATTATACCCTTCATGCCTGTGTGGAACGATTCCACAATGGACAGAAGAGTTGGTGGGCAGCCAATCTTCTTTAGTGCCTTGAACAGTCCCTCACCACTGACCAGATCAAATGCCTTCAGTAGAAAAACATGGATACATGGTTCTTATGTTCCAGGTTGCAAGCCGTAGCTTGATGTTTCTATTTTTATTTTCATTAGTGATTGGTGCATTGGTTTAATAGCCTGCTGTTCAGATTCTGTCCTAGTCCCAAGCACCCTTTGAAGCAGGCAGGCTGTAGCTGATCAGCACCCAATTGGCCGGGGACTGCCCGGCTTAAGGCGGGTGGTAGCTGATCAGTGACAAATGTGGTTGTCTCCCACCATCAGAGGCAACCCGTGGCGCCCTATGTCTACGCCAACTGACAAGAACTTATAACCCGTAAATTTTACCTCTCGCTTTGATTCCGAGACGGTTAAGTCAAGGGATGGAATTATTGCCTCTCCATAGCACAAAGCCTGCGCTAAAGTATAGAGATCATGTGTTGTCTATGCAGCATGATCCCTCTCTCGGCCTGACTAGTTCACTCCAGAGGAAAGGTAACACCCCTACATCTGGAACAAGACAAGCTGCAGTAGCTGCCGGATCAGCAGCGCAATGCTCTAACTGTCCGCCTGTAGGAGCTTCGATCATAGACCAACTGCCAACCAAGGTGTAGGGCCTGGTCGGTTATGCCATGACATGTTGTCTTTAGATTGCATTTCCTCGCACCAGGATAAGGCTTGTACCCTCCCAATTGCGCTCCTCCGCCCGACGCCATCGGCACAATGTGGAATGTCGGGTTTGGTAAGCGCCGCCCAACATTCGGCGCTGACAGAAAGCAGGTAGTTCCGTCTACTGTCATACGGTAACTTAATCATATCTGACAAAGACCTGACATCCCAACATTCGGCGCTGACAGAAAGCAGGTAGTACCGACTACTGTCATGACAGTAACTCAGCCATACCTGACAAAGACGTGACACATGTTGCTATTATGTGCAGTAGTACAAACTATCACGTGGAGCAAGGACACCAGGACATTTTTGATGGTCAGTGTTTTAGTCTAGCCTTCATTCAAGCAAAGCCATCCATTCTGTTTCTTCCGCCCTGTATTTCCCAATAAAGAACAGACTTTCAACAAGCTCACCCCAAGCTCTTCGTAGAATTTTCGCGATTGTGCTAATTTTGCAGGTAAAATTGTTTACAAGTTAAAGTAGCCAACCATCTTTAGTCGTAGCTGAGGACATGCATCATAAGTTATAGTGTTTCTATTCATTGTTTCCTTTATGGGCCCCATTAAAACAGAAAAAAGCCATCTATTACTTTATTATATTCCACATCAGTAGCCATCTATTTTTCGACGTATAGCAATGCTAACACAGACTATCTATCTTCACGCATTGTAGAACGAAGGTAGCATGTTGTGTTCCAGTTAATAAACCATCACACATGTATCGTTTTGTGCTCATTGAAGAAGAAGAAAGAAGTAGAGACTAAAGGACAAACTAGACAATATACAAATTCTAACCTATAATTACTCCACCGGGATTCGAACGTGTCACCTCCAGATGACAAAAGCACCTCGTTGCAGGAACATGTGTACTTCGACACATGGCCAGCTAACACTGGAACAGACAAAACATATCGCTAGTTGTCTGTTGTAGCTTTCCATTTTTATGATGTCTAGTGTGTCCTGTAGTCTTACTTATGTTTCCTTCTTCTATGGGCGACACATAATGTATGTGTGTTTATTTATGAACTGTCTTGGGGGCCTCTAAGGGTTCCCCAACTGATGTGTTTATGACTCAGTGAACTAAAGCATTTCTTTGTATTTGCTAGTTATTTATAAGGTCGTAGAAAGTGGTACAATTCAAAGAGGTTCTTGGAAATCCGGCATGTACAGAGTTTTATTGGTATGTTCTCGCCATAATGCTCATTGTCTTTGTGCATAGCTGTAACTGAAAGCAACTCACTGGCGTACAGTTTCAGTTATTGACCTCGCATTATATGTGATGTCAAAATATGTCGAAGAAATTTGGAAGCTACTTAAAGACAAAAGATGGAATCATAATAATAGAAAACAGTAAGATTTTACTCGTATGGATAGAATACTTGAAAAACTTTTATGATGATCCATTCCATCCATCCATTATGTGCTATGCCAGAAAGCGTGGGCGGTCATGATTCGCAAGTTAACTCGATCATCAGAGTCGTGGATCAGCTCAGTGTTCCAGTCTCGGTCATGCCACGTTGTCAAGCCATGTAGGTATTTACTTCTCTGTCTTCCCTTGCTCTCTTCCCCTCAATCTTGCCAGCTGTCACTAAGTTCTCCAATTTATTTTTCTTATAACATTAGCAAAACATTTACACTGTCTACGTCTTATCTTTCTAATTAATTTACGATTTTCATTTTCATCTTGTAGGACTCGGTTATTAGTTTTTCTGTCTGTCTATGGTATTCTTTGAATTCTCCGCAAAAAAATCCACATTTCCACTGCCATCAGCTGTTTTTCAGCCTGATTCCTCATTGTCCACGTTTCACATCCGTACAAAAGAACAGGCTTTATGTAGCACCTCAAAACTCTTTTTCTCTTTTCAGTTGACATATTTTCATTGGTCAGTATATTTTTCATCTTGCTAAAGGCTGCTTTCGCCATGGCGATTCTTATTCTAATCTCTTCAAGACATCTCCCATCAGATGTTATAACTATTCCTAGATAATTATACAGATTCACTTGGTGGAGACTATTTCAATTTATTTGTACATTACGTTGTGGTATTTCGTTCTTCCTAGTGACGACCATAATCTGTATTGTCTTACAATTTAATTCTAAACCCAGATGTTCACAGTGTGCAACAACCGCATTCTATTAATTGTTGCAGATCCTGCTCATTGTCAGCAATCTATACTGTATCAGTTAGTTAGTTTAGGTTCCAACTTCAGCGGCAACGGGTCGTCCCCATTATGCTTCATTCCCGTGCCAGCGAATATCACACAAAATGCTCCCCACTGTCTAATGTGAAAAGTGGAATAGTCTCGGCAATCCATCAAGCCCGCACAGGTACACTTGTGCATAATACCGCCGTCAGAATGCCAACACAATATCCATCCACACTCGTCATAGTTCATCGTCGATGGACTAAGGACTCGGCAGTCACCAGAAATACCTCATTGACCCGGGTTTTCTCACATGGCTTGGTCTCTTACCGCAGGGCGTCCCGCCGAAAGTGTCGCACAAAGCACGAACTCAGTTTCAGCGCCTACTCCCAGGAGTCTCTCGAAAAATGCATTCGTGAACCGAAAGGGAAAAACAATCAATTCAGCAATCGCCGGTAGCCATTCACTGTACAGGGACAGATGTAAAAGTAAGCATTCCACGCGAATTTCACAGCTCACGGTGTCGCCCACGCACTCACTCAGTAGCAGAGCGACGGAACCATGTACTTCCAGTCCAACATGAGGAAAATGCGATTATAAACCGTAGCCACAAACATAAACACGCCACAGGCCCCAACGGTTCAATGCCTAACCGCCATGCTGGCGACCGGCAATCTATACTGTATCATTGCATATCTAATGTTATACCATTGTTATGATGATTGAATTTATATCTTCTACACTTCTGAGAATATTTTCACTGCACAGGGAAAACATATCTGGAGACATAACACAGCCCTGCCTCACACCTCTCGTATTAGGCTAATATTGACTCACTTCATTATCAATCCTTATGTCAGCTTGTTGTTTCCAATATATGTTTCTTATAAGTCTAATGTCCTTCTCAACAGTTTGTAGATCTGCAAAACATCTCTACCAGTTCACATGTCTTACTATAGAAAGCCTTTGTGTCGTCAATGAAGCAAAGATATGTATCTGTGTTTACTTCTATAGCACGTTCAATTACTGTTCTCAGCATATACACAGTATTTACTGTACCCTTGTCTTTTACAAACCCACATTGTTCTTCTCCTATTTCAGGTTGTATTTTCTTCTTAACTCTTTGAGAAGAACGGTATGATTTTCGAAATAATATTGAATGACCATCAGTTTTGAAGATGAAAGTTCAAATGCTCTAAACCATATGAAAAATGCTACGACCACCTTTCAGACAACATCGCAACAGAAATGATCAATGCCATAGAAGAATATGAAATAAATAAAGTCACCAGACAACATATAATAATGGAGATATACCTCCTGAAATATGAAATGCCATATTTATTGCAATCGCAAAGGAATCAGGAACCTAGAAATGTATCAACATCGATCAGTTATTATCATGCGCCGCATCACGAAGTGACAAGCTGAAAAACATCCAATGGCTGTGGAAATGTGGTTTCTGGGGGAAATGCAAACAATACCTTGGACAGACAGATATACCAATGACCAAGTTCTACAAGAAACAATTGAAAATCTAACACTGATTAGGGAAATTAGACGTAGACAATCAACATTTTTGGGTCACATTATGAGAAGAAATGAATTAGAGAGCGTGGTGACACCTAGCAAGATCGAAGGGACAAGAACAAGGAGAAGGCAGAGAAGTAAATACCTGTATAGCTTGGCCACGTGGTATAGTCGAGACAAGAATACTGAGCTGATCCACGACTCTAGCAATCAGTACGGCACATGATTAATGAGTTGTTAAAATAACTAAAAATGACTTCCGGTCCCCAACATGGCGGATAGGCATTTGAACCGCTAAGCCTCTGGACAGTTTATGCTTATGGCTACGGTTTGCAGTCAGATTTTCCTCATGATGGACTGGAAGTGCATGGTTCCGTCGCCCTGCTTCTAAGTTTAGTGTGTGGCGCGACACTGTGAGCTGTGAATTTCGTTTGGAATGATTTTACATCTGTCCGCGGTTGTTGTAGCGTGAACTGCATGTTCGGAGGGATGATGGCAGTCGGCCTGTACCTTGGAATTGACTAGATTGCCTTTTCGGTTCACGAGTGCAGTTTTCTCGGAGAATCCTGGTGGTCGTTGCTGGAGCTATGGTGTTCGTGCATAGTGTGATGCTTTCAGCGGACCGCCCTGCTGAAGGGAGCCGAGCTATATGTTATAAATCCCGGTGCAATGAAGTCGATCCTCTCGACTTTTAATGCAGTAATGATCAGTAGTGTGTTGCTTCTGGTTTTCTAGTGAGTGCCGCTTCCATCGACGATGAACTGTATTTTCCGTGGAGGACTTTTGTTTTGGCATTCTGACGGCTGCATTATGCACAGTTTACCTGCATGTCGAGACTCCTGTCTATTCCACTTTTGACATAGAACAGTGAGGAGCATTGCGTATGATATTCACTGGCACAGGAATGAAATATAATGGGGACGAACCGTTGCCGAAAAGATGGAACCGCGACTAACTAACTAATTGTCAAAATGGTGGAATAAGTTGTTACCTATACTATCTATAGAAGAATCTAAGGACATTAAGCCAAATAATAATAATCATCATCATCATCATCATCATCATTATCATCCTCATCATCATCATCATCATCATCATCATCATCATCATCATCATCATCATCATCTTCTTCTTCTTCTTCTTCTTCTTCTTCTTCTTCTCTTCTTCTTCTTCTTCTTCTTCTTCTCATCCTCCTCCCCTCAACACCCTCCTCCTCATCCTTCTTGTCCTTATTCTTGCAAACATATGTTTGAGTTCACAATTCCAAGAACAGCCACACAACAATAGTGTTTCATATTGCCATTCAAAAAGTAAACAACAAGAAGCATAATATTAAGCTATGGCCTGACCTGTATATTAGAATATGCCACTTTATTTGTCTCTTCCAGGCAATTTATCACGCATAGCGGTGTGGACTGGAGATGTCATTTTGAATACCTTTGTCTTCATGGAGTCAAATTTTGCGGTGACTGGATGGAAGGTCATCTTATAGCTTTCATTCTTCCGAAAAACAGTCAATCTACCCTTTATTTCAAAAGACACTGGCATTTTGCACGTAACCCTTATAATGTGAGTTTTAAAAAAAAAGATATCAGCAAGATGTATATGTTTATTTTTAAACTGAACTAAAGGAGAGTTGTATTATAGGGCAGTGCCTTTTATTAACTTAATACCAAACATACCAATGCCATCATATATACAGGTACATTTCAACTAATAACTTACTATTATATTTTCGTGGCTAACTAAGAATCCCGTGGAATACTCAATGTCAAGTCTTATTCTTTGATGCTCGAATCGTATGAACATTGAACAAATTTAACTGTTGCAGGGTCGTCTGGTTTAGAATCTTTCCATCTGACCCGGTAATAGATCACCGTGTTCTTGGGGACTATGCTGCGGAGATCTTCTTCCCCTTTTTAAGCTAAGAAGCATGCCAGACTCGTACTGTAACTAAAGCTCTGGTGAGGCATGCTTGAACTCATGTAGGTCGTGATTCAGCACATCGTATGTGAACCAGCTGGAGTAAGTTCTAGACTAGTTCATGTTTCTTCAGGCTTCAGGTGCTTCACTGCAACCAGACGACAACCCAATGCTAGGAATCGATGTAATATTTCAAACCGACTTCATCCCAATGCTCTGATCGATGTGATATTGCAAGCACACGTCTGTCCCATGCTCGGATCACCCCCTACATGAAGCCACGGATATTGTCAAGGTTCATAGACTAAGACGAGGCAGGTCCTGAGTGGCACAGGACGTCAGGTGTGTGATTTGCAGACCATCAATCGTGAACATGAGTGGGGTGAAGTGCCGGACGAAATGACGGACTGGCACGATGTAATAGTAACACTGGGTAGTGAGTGCAGAGAATGGGCAGCAAGCCGCATTGAGTTTGAAGTGCAAAAGCTGATCCAGAGTAACACACATCAGGTGACATAGTAATCTTACACCGATGGGTCAGTGGTGAGACACGGACAGTAATGGTTGGGGTTTTATTGCAAAGGCTAATGGACGAGTCTTGATAAAGGAGAGTTTGGCATATGAGATACGACCTCCAGCATGCAAATGGAGGTGGACAAAGTACCAGCGTCATTTCGTTGGTTAGAGGAGACTACTGCAACACACATTGTATTCATTACAGATTCAAAGAGTATGCTTAGTAAGGTGGAGAAAGGAATGTTTCGTGTGGAATGGCTCTCGTTCAGAGGTCACAGATTGTGAAAATTATATGGATATTTTGCCCTGGCCATGCGGGGGTCAGGGAGAATGAACAGGCTGATAGGATGACAGGGAATGCATCTCTTGGTGGTAGATTGCCTATGGACAAGTGTGTGGGACCAGGTGGAGAAGGCGGATGAACAGATTGTGAACCCGTAAGTAGAAAGAATGAGATTGTGGGGGTCGATAGGGTTTCTGGTAGAAACCTGAAACTGAGAGGGAAGACCAGGAGAAATTTAATTCAGATAGCATGGGGACGATTAGTAGTGTGACTCTTCGCTGGCTGTTGAACGAGGGTACGGAGCACATATGGGACTGTCCGGAGTGCAGTGATGTCGGGTCGTATCTTAACTCAACTCGTATCGATGAAATATTGCAGGCGCAGACGTCAACACATTGCTCGGATCGATGTGATATTGTACCAATCCGCCAACCCAGGGCTCGGATCGATGTGATATTGTACGCATCCGCCAACCCAATGCTCGGATCGATGTGATATTGTACTCATCCGCCAACCCAATGCTCGGATCGATGTGATATTGTACCCATCGGCCAACCCAGTGCTCGGATCGATGTGATATTGTACCAATCCACCAACCCAGTGCTCGGATCGATGTGATATTGTACCCATCCGCCAACCCAGGGCTCGGATCGATGTGATATTGTACCCATCCGCCAACCCAGTGCTCGGATCGATGTGATATTGTTCCCATCCGCCAACCCAGTGCTCGCATCGATGTGATATTGTACTCATCCGCCAACCCAATGCTCGGATCGATGTGATATTGTACCCATCCGCCAACCCAGTGCTCGGATCGATGTGATATTGTACCAATCCACCAACCCAGTGCTCTGATCGATGTGATATTGTACTCATCCGCCAACCCAGTGCTCAGATCGATGTAATATTACAAAAAACGACTCTCTAATGTCATCGTGGGTTTGTTGTGGTTTTAACGTTATTCATTTTGAGATAGTCAGTTTGAATGAAAGTGCGTCATCGGACCAGAGAACAATTGATGTGCCATCTCCTCTGCAAGAAGCGGTCCCAATAAAGTGAAGGTTTTTCGGTCACTTGTGATTGGTTTCATGTGATACTGACATTTCACTCCCCATTGTTGTTGAATTCTTCGTTGTATGTTTACTAATATACTTCAAATCCACCCGCTGCAGTTTTCGAAGACGCAGTACTTTTCCTACACTTGTGATTAAAGTTGTCTGTGTGGGTTGACCTGTATCTAGTACATGGTGCTGGAGGCATAGTTTTATAGACCACGGGGCAGACGATATGGTTAATATCACATTTACAGCATGTACATCACTGAACACGTTCATGACCTGTTCCTCTGCCAGTTTCTCTTTACTGAAAGCAAGTTTCTCGTGTTCTAAAGCAAACTCTCTCTCTCTCTCTCTCTCTCTCTCTCTCTCTCTCTCTCTCTCTCTCTCTCTCTCTCTCTCTCTCTCTCTCTCGTATCCTCTGTTGCAAATGTCTCTTTCTCAAGAGCTTTGTCTAATGCTCTCTCTTGAGCCGTTAGCTCTTTTCCTTTAATAAGTTCCTCATAGGATAGCTTTTCTCTTTATAGCCTCAGGATGGCTTATTGTGTGACTGTTTTCTTGGTTTCTCTGCTGTTTCTCTATCTTTCTCTGCTTTTCTGATCTATGGTTCGACCTGGCAGACGACGTCACAAGCGGACCAAAAGGCTAGCGTGCCCTGTGGCTATGTCTTCTTCTGATAGTGCATGCTGTTGTAACAGGATGGCCTCGGTTGTTGGGAGTGAACACAGAGCCGAGGTATCACTGACACACGTGTATACTAACCCCAGAGGTTTTACAGGTAGATACACTGATACTACTAGTACTAACCCCCTTTTCAAGGTTAAAATTGTTATGAGTCTACAGGCCCCTCCCAGATTCTGAACCTCTACTATCTACCCTCTACTTAGGGACCTTGAAACCTTGGGCCTCTTCGAAGACCACACACAGTAACTGCAGAAAAGGCATGTCAACATTTAAACAATTGAATGTACACTATAGTCACGGGTAGGAATAGAACATCATGATAGTAGAGGATATATATACTATACAGAGGCTGGGCTGGGCTGAAGATCTGTTGTGTGTGTTCCGTCTAGTCGGTCCGATAGACTCACAGGACTCCTCCTAGCAAGGTTGACTGGAAACATGGGGACTTCTCGGCCTCCAGCACTCCATGAGCATTGAATGGAGTTAACCACTTGGACCACAATTGACTGGATGGAGCTAATACCACAGCACTTTCAAGATGATTCACTGTCGTATGTTAGTGCGACTGTTCTCACGACACAGTCTGGAGGGGCGACCCTTTCACCCGAGGTGTCCCCTGGTAATCATTGATCATAACTGCATCCATGTTCACTTCAAAAGTTCAACACAATGTCAAGTAAAGATATTCGTATACCCCTGGTTGGGCGAAGTAGGATTTCAGAAGCTCTTCTTGGTTATAGCCAATAAGTCAAAGTACCTCATATCTTGGCAATAGAAGATCTCGTAGGTGTCTCTAAACTCCGGTAGATGACTGTCAGAACTTATGCTGAATTTAAGACTGACCTGACTCCACCTGCGTCTGGTTCCAATCGATGATATTCAAGATGTGTGCACAATAACTCATAAACAACAAGAGTGTGACTGTCATTTGCATCTGCTGATGAATAAGCACTGTGGTATACATAGTTCTAACTGGGTTAAAACAATGATATAGTAAACTGGATCTGATTAGGATCTTGATCTGATGTACCTGTAGATACTTAGCTAAGTGTGTCTAATGATGACCTGGAGATACTTCAGACGTAGTGCTGCACCAATATTCGGTGAACACTAGTACTACCTTTAGTTTCTCCCAACGTTAGGTGGCTTTTAGCAACGGCTATGGAACGGATGGGCTCCCAGAGCTATGACAGTACCCCAGTCTGGGTTGTCTCACTGGATCGTGCATATCATCAAAGCTTCCATCGTAGGCTCAGTTCGTTGACTAACATATAACAGGCAATACCTGAAAGGAAGAGCGGTAGATGAGAGCATTCGGCACTAAGACCGATCCACATGCAACACGTTAACAAACAATGCATTCAGATTTATCTATTTAGTATTCAAATAATCAGGGAATCATCCCTATCTAAGCATAGTTGAAGCATGGGTATCAATCAAATGTCAGATGGCCCTAGATCAGAACGTCGGAAAGATTAAGTTCCGACAAGTTCGAGTTTGATCTTACTTTACTCTCATACCTCTACCTTTCTGTTGTCTCCTGCTGCTAGGCTGAGTAGCTGCACCGTTTCTATTTATCACATAGAAAACTAAATCTCCTGAAGAGTTGGTCCTTGGACCACTCCCCATCATTGGCCTTACAATTATTGTCATCAATCAATTAATCATAAATTAATTAATAGCATATAACAGAACCTATGAATAATCACTCCATTTCGCTATTGGGATATCCTTCCCACATACTAGCGAAACTGTTCTTGATTCCAGTCTGGTTATAGAGGCAATAAGTCTTCTTTCTTAAAACATGTATGGCTCACCACATGTCCAAGGTGTGCAATCCCGTTCTGTTCTTCTCCCAAGCGGTTTAGCCTTGCGCAGTGACCAAACTGCTCAACTGGCTTGGTTTGCCAGTTAAATACCTATTAGACTTGCAATAAGTTCCATATTCCATATGCCCTGGTCTCATTTAAATTCATGCACCTTCCCTCACATCAATCACACCAGGACTCAGGCAATCATGATCATATGGAAATAGCACAGGAAAGTGTAGAGCAAAGCCGCGATCTCTTTCCCAACAAACGCGACGATAACGCAAGGCATATCGCGTCAAACCGCTTTGTACCTCGACATGTCGCACATTAAGGTTTCACACTCCATCACTTAATATATACGCCGCAAAAGTACAGTATATATATATATATATATATATATATATATATATATATATATATATATATATATATATATATATATATATATATATATATCACAATACTATGTTCACTACTGCACATAACTACACACTTCACAGAAATGATATCATCACTATTTAGTAATCACAAAATAGCTACACCACCTCCTAGTGCCTTGCACTACCTTCTCTGCTATAACTAGGCTAATCACATCACTGTCCGAATTCCACAATGTATCAGCTTAACTATCTAATCAAGAAGCACAATTAACAGAAGATAACTGAACTAACATGATTTGATTTCACAAAATATTTCATGTAATAGCAGTAAACAGTTCACCACAATTGTAATGTCAACCAATTAATGCAACTTCTCACAACCTACTATTTAACAAATAAATAAAAACAGTTTGCCGCTTTAAGGGACTTGCATACGACCAGTATGCTACGCCTTTACAAGTATCGATTGCATACATGGTAGTACACATATGAACGATGGCCTAGTTTCAAGTCGCGTATCGACCGCAAAGTTATTACTAATTCATGAGCGTTCGCATATATAAATAGCTGCAAAACAATCACTCATTTCGCTGTGTTACAATACGAAAATACTTAAATATGTATCTACCTGAACCGTAGAACCATCACCAGTTCAGCTAACATTACTGTCTTTGGCTATCAAGCCTCTATCTTGACAGTACTCCGAATTTACTGAGCGTCTGCTCTTGTGGAGAGATCGTAAGTGAATGATCACAGACTGACTAGTTCTGTTTTGCGTACTACTCTTGACGCACGGAGAAGTAATGAATCATGTATTATGCCACGTTGAGCGTGAAGCGTGAATTCTCTTGACTTAGAGAACACTCTTCGTTCACTCACGGGATAATCGGATTGATCCGGCAACGTCCATCTTTTGACTCTTGTGGCTTCTCGAACGTTCTAGGCTGAGTAAACAACCCGACTACCCCCGAGTTATTTATAACTGGGGAATTGCTCTATGACGCAACGTGTTCCCCAGCTGACTGGGGTCAACTCGTGACAGCTGTAAGGCGTTGATAATCATGTCTGTACACATGTCTCATCGTGTCTCTTGTGCTGCGAATCACTGCTGATACCAACGTTCCTTCATGCCATGATTCCAAACCGCCCAGTATCTCCTCTCTTGGTCTCCCTATGACGCTCTTCGCCTCCAACCTTCCTGTTGTGACGACATACGTTAGCTTTCATCTTCTCATGAATGCCTTCTTCTGATGTGAGTTAAGTTCATTCAAATTATCTATATTACTCATTTATTTCCGTACAGATTGTTCTGATCATACTTCTATAACACCACATCTCCAGAGAGTCCACATAATTTCTCAATGCCTGCTGATTGTCCATGGTTAGCTTCCGCACAACATGCGTGGCTCAATATAGCTCCTAAAATAATTTAATTTACATATATTGACAAACTATTTCAGGACAAATTGGTCTCCAAATTAACACAATAAAAATAAAAACTATTGATCTCACCAACAGTTCAGACAACACCAAATTAAACAACCATGTTCTTGATAAAGTCAACAGCTTAACATACCTAGGAAGCAAAATCTACAGGTGACTCAACACCAGAAATATTATCTAGAATCGCTCAGGCATCTGGTGTTTTCAATAAACTGTGAAACATCTGGAAGTCAAAGACTCTAAGCCAACATACGAAACTTAAATTCTTCAATTCGTGTGTGATTTCGGTGCTAACGTATAGATGTGAGAGTTGGAAATCAACGGTAGCACTAGATAAAAAAACAATTAGACAATTTTGAGAACAAATGTCTTAGAAGAATTCTAAACCTCCACTGGACAGATTTCAAAACAAATGCGCAAATAAGACAAGAGACTAAGCAAGATATTGTATCCAATTTATAAGAAAACGCCGTTGGAAATACATCTACCATGTACTCAGAATGGACAAGACAAGACTCCCCTACCAAGCCCTCATATGATCACCGGTAGGGAAAAGAAAACGGGGAAGACCAAGAGAGACCTTGCGTAGAACCATCATCAGAGGAAGCTCATTGCACGGCCAAGTGAACATCCAGGATCTACAGCGGGTAGCAGCAAACCACCAGACATGGAGAGCCATGACTTCTGCCCTGCGTGCTACCTTAGGCTCAAGAGGAAAGACTAACTAACTAACTAATTATTGACAAACATAAATTGCAGATATTATTTTTCATCATGAGAAATGTGCGCAACGTAACACATAAATTCCTACCTTGAGTTGGATATGCATCACTGTCAAAAGGAATAGTGCATCAGCTACCACACTTTCGTAACACAGTGGTATAATTGGGGAGGAAGATGCAGTACCTACGGTAGCCTGCCCGTAGTGGGATTAATTTCGAATGGAGAGGAAGGGTCATGGGAAGCCAAAGAGACCCTTATTAGCTCGACATATCTAGGGTTTTCTCGGGAATGGTAAGGTTTCCCCTCCTAAGATAACTGCCCGAATTAGGAGATACTTTGTTTGTTATTTACCTAGCTCTGAACCCCCAACTTATATCAATGTTTCTCGAAAGGAAAACGGTTACAAGATTTTGAATGATAATAGTAAATTCTCCTGTTGAACAATCTGGGACCTGGGAGGTTACAACAGAACAGAAATTGGTTGTCTGTTAGTGGTTACCCAGCCACGTAGTGTTCCAGAGTCTTCATAGTATCCATAATTATGTACATGTTGTAATCTATAACTTGGTCAGATCACAAAGTACTTCATAAAAACGATAGAAAGTTAACCATGGTTTATTAACAACTTAAATTAGAAGAAATGGCATTGGTGACATATTAGAATAATTGAATTACACAGTATTGGTCAACATTTACATGTACTCAATGTTGCTGGCTATAAAGACTTTCAGATTCCTAGTCCATGATATTCATTGTTCTTGTGGTAATGATTTCTGTTCATAATGTCTATTCAGAAGTTACTCCACTAGTTAGAAAGAGATTATTTCCTTACAAAATCTAATAGCAGTTATCTTGTTGATTTAGTCACATAACTTCAATCTGGTGAGGAAGATTAACTGAGGTATATGCTGACCGTTCAGGCACCATCCAATGTTTGACATGTTCTTGAATTACAGGGTTGGTAGTCCACTAGCCACATGAATTAGACATACTGGGAACTAACCATATACCAACCGACTTGTTCTTTACCCTTCCATTCAGAGCCATTCACTTAAGTCATGACCCTGAGATTGTCACCATTCCTCCTTCTTCAGTCACTGATAAATCTGCGAACCTCGTCCACCTCCTTAAGTAAAAAAAGAAAGGCAGCCTATTTATACAGGATCACTGATGATTTCACTGTAGTGGACAAGAATTGAAAAGGTTTACAGATATAAGGTTAGTAAGGTGAAGATGTAAGAAGAACATACAAGTTGAGAGCTAAAAGGTCTCTTCTTGTTATTGGTTCTTTTCCGACTATCAAGCATCTTATGTTTTATCTGGCAATTACATATGCCTTTACTCTGGTACTTGTTTATCTTATGTTCTTTCAAAGGGGAAATAGACAACAGGGAATGACAAGGCAAGTAAGTGGCTGAAGAGTCACATGATCTAAGTTACCCATCAAGATCAGATCCTGCACCGTAATGATAGAGAATAGAAAGATGATTGAGTAGTATGTACATAGCTCTTGTTACTAAGTTAAGGATGGATCAGCTGTTTTAGTTTGCCAAGTTATAGTCTCTGTGCCTTCGTTTATTTACTCCTTCTATCATTTGACTTCCCCACCTCTTCTAGCTGAGGTATGAGATTATAAGAAATATCTCAGGTGCATTAGACATGACAATGCATGAGCATAGACCTATTTATTCACTTGTACCTACAGGGGTATACTATTATTATTCTTAAGAATATTACCCCTGCTGATCAGTAGTTCTAATACAGGCAAAATGTAATATTAATAATAATATAATAACATTAATAATATCAATATATATTTTTAAATTAATACAATTCAATTATGGAATGAATCGTAAGTGTCAGGTGTAGTATTAACCCGATGATTTCCACTCAGTCTTTCAACCATTAACATTAACATATATACACAGAATTAAGAATAGGAAGTAACAAGTACAAACACATTCTCTCCCTCTCATTTCAATCTCTTCTTCTTTACTCCAGCACGTGCCTAAACATCAGTCCCTTCAGCCAAAGCGGAGGACCCTGAAGTGTATGGACTAGGTAGTTTGCCTTATATTGAATGGGTACGAGTGATTGATTTTGGCATAATGATTATGCCTCTTTATGGAATCTGTCGTAGTAGTTCACCCAAACTGAATCAGTTACCCTCATACCACATAATTCTTTCCCAACACCACGACATATATAAAGGTAGAGGGTGGAGATACATTCATTCTCTAATCTCTCTCTGTCTCTGTCTCTGTCTCTGTCTCTGTCTCTGTCTGTCTGTCTGTCTGTCTGTCTGTCTGTCTGTCTGTCTGTCTGTCTGTCTCTCTCTCTCTCTCTCTCTCTCTCTCTCTCTCTCTCTCTCTCTCTCTCTCTCTCTCTCTCTCTCTCTCTCCTATCGTGTTTGGTAGATGAATGGTAGATGGGATGAGAGAAAAGTTGACACAGACATGACAGCAGTCTTAATCTAATCCACGTCTTGAATAACTCAAAGAAGTTACATGGTGGAGTTTTGACACTGCATGAATGTGCACAGATTTGTCTCCTTCTATAATGTAAGAGTCCGTTGACATCATAGCACTTGTTGGTAAGTGAAAGATAAAGATGAAGTCAAGTAGGTTAATGTATAAAAGCTGAATCCGCTATTGTCACTGGCAAGGACAAAAGTTACCGGCGATCCCAGAATGAAAATGAAGATGAGTCGTTCATGCAGGAACTTCCAAACACATTTATCACACATTTCACTCTTTACCTGACCATTATAATTGGTCATCGTTACTTGACATTAATTTCCTGACCCGGGCGAGAGAGGGACACTTATATCCCAAATCGAAATACACCTTGCTTGGATCACTGATACGTAAAGTGGGCGGAATTAGGGTTCCCGTTCCCTAGCAGACGGTAAGTGACGTAAAAGTGTTAGAAACCTCCAATCAAATCCCCCCTTTTGGACATTGTCGTAGAGTTCCTTAGATAAGATGTGCAAGTTAGTGCAGGTATCGCCAAACTGTATGTGGTTATCTATGTGGAGTCCAAATGTGAAATGACTGAGGTGTGCAACATACGACAAACACCTTTGGTTTGTCTTAGTGACATGTACACGAGTGCCATATTGTTACTTGGTTTTGTCTTAGTGACGTGTGCACGAGTGCTATACCGTTACTTGACATGTCTTAGTGTAATGTACAAGAGTGCCAAACTGTTACTTGGTTTGTCTTAGTGACATGTACACGAATGCCACATTTTTACTTAGATTGGTTATTGGCATTTGTTCGAGAACTCGACTGTACCTTAGTTTGCCTTATTGACATGTGCACATGAATAATACTGTTGGTAGTTTTGACTTTGCGACAAGTACACGAGAACCATACTGTCTTTGGGACATGAACACGATTACAATAATGTCTTTGGCTTGACATAGTGCCTTGTAGACAAACAGTAAACTGAATTTAGTACTTCTTGGTGCTTATTGTGAATCCTCTGGAATATTGTCAGATTTAATTCTTTAGTTCCACTCATTGACGCTCACTAATCTTAACTCTGAACAGGAGTACATAGCGCACAAGGTATTTAGCAAAGCATATATTAGAAAAAAGAAGACAACGCAGATTTAGTCGCTTTTTCCTGCACTAAAGATAACGTTCTTTAAAATTTATACTAGATATTGATGACCGCAGAACTAGTCGACAGCACGAGACTGGTCAAGGAACCACGCGGCGATGGGTATAATATCAGCGGATTATCATTTGTTAACGTGAAGTATTTTCATGGCATGCCTTACAACGATACATGCAGACATGTATGTATGTATGTATGTATGTATGTATGTATGTATGTATGTATGTATGTATGTATGTATGTATGTATGTATGTATGTATGTATGTATGTATGTATGTATGTATGTATGTATGTATGTATGTATGTATGTATGTATGTATGTATGTATGTATGTATGTATGTATGTATGTATGTATGTATGTATGTATGTATGTATGTATGTATGTATGTATGTATGTATGTATGTATGTATGTATGTATGTATGTATGTATGTATGTATGTATGTATGTATGTATGTATGTATGTATGTATGTATGTATGTATGTATGTATGTATGTATGTATGTATGTATGTATGTATGTATGTATGTATGTATGTATGTATGTATGTATGTATGTATGTATGTATGTATGTATGTATGTATGTATGTATGTATGTATGTATGTATGTATGTATGTATGTATGTATGTATGTATGTATGTATGTATGTATGTATGTATGTATGTATGTATGTATGTATGTATGTATGTATGTATGTATGTATGTATGTATGTATGTATGTATGTATGTATGTATGTATGTATGTATGTATGTATGTATGTATGTATGTATGTATGTATGTATGTATGTATGTATGTATGTATGTATGTATGTATGTATGTATGTATGTATGTATGTATGTATGTATGTATGTATGTATGTATGTATGTATGTATGTATGTATGTATGTATGTATGTATGTATGTATGTATGTATGTATGTATGTATGTATGTATGTATGTATGTATGTATGTATGTATGTATGTATGTATGTATGTATGTATGTATGTATGTATGTATGTATGTATGTATGTATGTATGTATGTATGTATGTATGTATGTATGTATGTATGTATGTATGTATGTATGTATGTATGTATGTATGTATGTATGTATGTATGTATGTATGTATGTATGTATGTATGTATGTATGTATGTATGTATGTATGTATGTATGTATGTATGTATGTATGTATGTATGTATGTATGTATGTATGTATGTATGTATGTATGTATGTATGTATGTATGTATGTATGTATGTATGTATGTATGTATGTATGTATGTATGTATGTATGTATGTATGTATGTATGTATGTATGTATGTATGTATGTATGTATGTATGTATGTATGTATGTATGTATGTATGTATGTATGTATGTATGTATGTATGTATGTATGTATGTATGTATGTATGTATGTATGTATGTATGTATGTATGTATGTATGTATGTATGTATGTATGTATGTATGTATGTATGTATGTATGTATGTATGTATGTATGTATGTATGTATGTATGTATGTATGTATGTATGTATGTATGTATGTATGTATGTATGTATGTATGTATGTATGTATGTATGTATGTATGTATGTATGTATGTATGTATGTATGTATGTATGTATGTATGTATGTATGTATGTATGTATGTATGTATGTATGTATGTATGTATGTATGTATGTATGTATGTATGTATGTATGTATGTATGTATGTATGTATGTATGTATGTATGTATGTATGTATGTATGTATGTATGTATGTATGTATGTATGTATGTATGTATGTATGTATGTATGTATGTATGTATGTATGTATGTATGTATGTATGTATGTATGTATGTATGTATGTATGTATGTATGTATGTATGTATGTATGTATGTATGTATGTATGTATGTATGTATGTATGTATGTATGTATGTATGTATGTATGTATGTATGTATGTATGTATGTATGTATGTATGTATGTATGTATGTATGTATGTATGTATGTATGTATGTATGTATGTATGTATGTATGTATGTATGTATGTATGTATGTATTTGTTATTTTATATTTTTATTTTTTTTATTTTTATTTT
>JACEFZ010015649.1:0-24320 GCA_014155875.1 Cepaea nemoralis | reverse complement strand
GGTAAAGATACAACAATAGGAGATACTGTAATAAATGGTAAAGATACAACAATAGGAGATACTGTAGAAAAGGGGATAGATACAATAATATGAAATACTGCATAAAAGGAAGAGATACTGAATATGATATACCAGAATTAAAGTTACAAATATATGACTGGAATATCTGATTAAAATGTTGCAATAGATGGTCTCACATCACTATCGCAGGTAGGAAAGTGTTTAACAACACCTTCTCACCTCGTCAGACGTTAAGTGTGGCAATAAATGGTCTCACATCACTATCACATGTAGGAAAGTAATATACAACACCCTCTCACCTCGTCAGACATAAGTGTGGCAATAGATGGTCTCACATCACTATCACATGCATGAAAGTATTATAGAACACCCTCTCACCTTGTCAGACATAAGTGTGGCAATAGATGGTCTCACATCACTATCACATGCATGAAAGTATTATAGAACACCCTCTCACCTCGTCAGACATAAGTGTGGCAATAGATCGTCCAATCTCGTGAAACTTGTTCTGGTTGCCCATGGGGCCCAACAACAGAAACAGAAAACGGGTTGGAACTGGGACTTCAGTGAGGTCGCCGAGTACTTGTGCCCTGGTCAAGCGGACAAACGCCACAATCTGGTGGTTGAGGTAGTCCACTTCTCCCACGAGGATGTTTGCCGCTTCGGCTCCAGGTGGGATTTTCTTCATGAAGTGAAGGTTCTAGAACATTCAAGGTCAGGTCAAGGTTAGACACATCTTCAAGCGGTGAGATATCTTATTATGTGTTACTGGAAGATTCACATGAAACTGTTACATGAAATACTGATTTTTGATTGTCAGGTTAAAGATAACTTTTGATTGTTGGGTTAAAGATTACTTTTGATTATTGGGTTAAAGATCACTTTTGACTGTTGGGTTAAAGATTACCTTTGATTGTTGGATTAAAGATTACTTTTGATTGTTTGGTAAAAGAATATTTTTTAAATGTTACGTGGAAGATTATATTTGAAAGTTAGGTAATATATTACTTTTGATTGTTAGGTTAAAAATTGTTTCTGATTGTTAAGTTAAAAATTACTTTTGAGTGCTAAGTTAATGATAACTTTTGATTGTGAAGTTAATGATTACTTTTGATTGTTGAGTTAAAGATTGCTTCTGGTTGTTTGGTAAAATAATACTTTTATTTTTGTTGGATGATTACTTTTGAAAGTTGGGTAATATATTACTCTTGATTGCTAGGTTAAATACATGCTTCTGATTATTACGTTAAAGATTACCTTTGATTGTTAAGTTGAAGATCAGGTGAAAGAACTGATCACCTACTGGTCGATCATGTTTAATCAACAATAATCTCTACACAGTGATAAATTGTTCAGAAAGCAATGGCAAACTACTGAAAGTAAACTTGCCAAGAAATCACAAACAGCCAAAAAATGCTGGGGTTGATTGCGACATCCTGTAAATGATATACTAACTCTAATCTCAACACATGTTGTTTTTCCCAAGCTATACAACTGAGGTTACACCAGTTTTAAGTCAGTAAGTTAAGCTTGAAAGAAACATTACAGATAGTTATAAAATCACGCTGCATAATATGAAATACAACATATCTGAATGAATAAATTCTGCCCATAAAAACATAACATAACAAGCAGAATGTAACTGTATATATACACCCGATGCTACACTACAGTGAACTGGAAAAACTAAGTATAGTTATATACAATCTATTTCTAATCTTCTCATCGCCAACTTGACTGTCATTCTCACATCTTTATCAGAGTACTGTCCCCTTTCCTTGTGCCCATCCCACTTGGATCTTCCCTGTAAAGTTTTGCCCACCCCCTATGCCTATTTTCTCTTGACCTACTACATTACTTCATCGTTCTCAGGTGAGATTGTGTGCAGGAGAGTTCAGTCAGCTTTTCTCATGGTTTCGGAGCCTCAATTAAGTCATAGTATTGTAATTTTAACAAATTTAGTTGTATCGGTATCTGAACAAAGAAGACACAAACTGAATCGCTGAATCTCGTCTAGGTGCATACATCAGAATCCACACTGCATAAACTAAAGGAATAAGACTAAATCATTGGAGCTAAAATACACAAGACACATACTCCCACAGTAATGTGAATTGTCTACCATGGTCATTTAAAACCATTATCATGTATTTTTGATTTCACAAAGTTGGGTTTTCTATATGAATAGCAATGGCCTCTGCCAGATTTAGCATGCATCCATTTGGTGTGTTAAACAATACAATGTTTGTTACTTGATGATTTAAATCCACTATGAAAATACATTGTTTTGAGTATGAGTATCTCTTTGTTTTGTGTGAGTTGATGAAGGTTTTCCAGCTACACCCTCCATTATGTCACCTGTGATCATGTTCTTGTACACAAACCACTTCCACTCTCCATTTTATTTGCCGAATATGACAATAAATATTTAATTATGCAATTCATTCTCTACGAAGAGACTCACTATATGCTGGGTATACCTTATGTACATGATATGTTTTTCTGAAATCCCTCATGTCCCATTCAGTTGTTACTTGAATCCACTCGGTTACAGTCATTATTTTAACTTCTTCTCTCCCATACTATTTTAAGACTGTTAGACTCAATTGTATTAAAAGTAACACCTACAGAGACAAGAGAACGTTAAAATATTTGCCACTGCAAGAAAGAAAGAGTTAAGCTTGTATTTTGAGGGTGATTAAAAAACACATGGGAGAATAAGCGACAGGGAGGAGGTAGGGAAATTAACTTTTATGAAAAGGTAACTCTTGATCATGAAACCACCACCTACATGGAAACATATATAAACAAACTCTGATTATGTTCCCTGGATCACAAATGCATAATCTAAAGCAAGTTGTTCAAATAAAACTCCTCCTCCTGCCTCAAGACTCCTAGTGGAGAGTGGGCCCACAGGCATGCATGCTGAGCCTTTGTAAGCTTATTCAACGTTGGTTGGATGCTGGCTGATGGTTTTTCTACAGAGTGAGCTAGCTGGTCTCAGACCAACCTTCTTTGGTTGACTTTTTCGATACGTGCAGGAAGTCTACGGTTCTACTATTCTTTGCTTTCCCTTTATGGCCGCTGGCAACACACAGGCATGTTCAAATATTGGTGATACAGGCTCCAGGGAAGGTTAACCAGGTCAACAAATGCCTGAATAAATCAGATGTGTCAGCTGGAAGGTGCAAGTATCACAGCTCTGCTGTAAACAGGCACAATGCATTTAATGATTTATGAGGGGAAGTCAAGAAGGAAGCCGCAAATGGCTGTAGAAAAATAACTAAATATGGTAACAACTTGAAACCAGTTTATTTTTATACATACATTGTCCCTTTATTTCTCAACATAATTTCCACCAATATTGATGCACTTATCCCATCATTTTATCAGTCCTCCCGAACCCGCTGCATAGAACTGCATGCTCTGTTGTTTACACCACGTTTTCACGTCACATTCAACTTCGGCGTCATTCGTGAAATGTCTCCCACCAAGGTGGGTTTTCAGTGTTTATGCTGACAAATGTTTGTCCCATAAAGCGGTGCATAGCTGGGTAGAAAAAGGTATGAGGGAGAGTCAATAAGTAAGTCACACAGTTCTGTGGGATTTCAGGTAAATGAGAACAGGGCACACTTTTCGATGCAGCGGGTTTGGGACGACTGATAAAACGATGGGATAAGTGCATCAATGTTGGTGGAAATTATGTTGAGAAATAAAGGGACGATGTATGTATAAAAATAAACTGGTTTCAAGTTGTTATCATATTTAGTTATTTTTCTACAACCATTTGTGGCTTACTTATTAACTTACCCTTGTATGTAAAAAAATTAACATTTTAGACAAATGAAGAAGAGGAAGAATAAGACTTGCCTTACTTACATATTACCAAAGAGGTGGTTAAATGAGAGGTGGTTCACACTTAACCCAAACTATCATCATTAGCAAGATATGCCATTTCCACAATAAAAGTCTAGGATAATCAGTTTAACAGTCATCATTAGCAAGATGTGCCATTTCCACAGTATAGGTTGATGGTAGTCAATTTCTCCTCATAATGTGTCAAAATAAATCTTCACTATGTCTAATTTCTTTAATCAGTCTACAGTTATCATGTTGATTGTTGGTTAGTATGAGTGTTTTTTTTTTTTAATTTTAAGCTAATTTGCTTTGAACTCAAGTGTAGTCCACTCATTTATTACATTCAAAGTCTGGTCCTCATTTTCCAGTGTTATTTAACGCATTAAGATCCACAAATTTCACTCCCTCAGATAGAATGAGTTAACGTAATACCTGTCTGTGACTGAAAGCGTTCAGGATGATTTTAAAAACCCACTCTTTGTATGGTCTATTACCAGCAGAAGAAGGTCACACATCTGTGTTGTGTGTAAGTGGAGTCATGTAATCAAATCTCCCTGCGGGTGTGTGAAGAAATGAACAGTCTAATGGACTGGCTACTCTTATTGCTTTGAGCAGAAAGCTTGATTATGACAGGGTTGATGTAGTGAAAGCTCTCTGGGATCCAGTGGACAATGCAGTAAAATAAACAGAGGACACACATTTGGAGAGACTGATTCAGAGTGGGGTAAGCTGAGGGTGTAGACAACATTCAATGCGTAAGAAAACGCCAGTGAACATTCAACTAGCACTGTAGCATGCTGTTGGCTACTGAAGAAAACGCCAGTGAACATTCAACTAGCACTGTACCATGCTGTTGGCTACTGAAGAAAACACCAGTGAACATTCAACTAGCACTGTACCATACTGTTGGCTACTGAAGAAAACACCAGTGAACATTCAACTAGCACCGTAGCATATTGTTGGCTACTGAAGAAAACACCAGTGAACATTCAACTAGCACTGTAGCATATTGTTGGCTACTGAAGAAAACACCAGTGAACATTCAACTAGCACTGTAGCATATTGTTGGCTACTGAAGAAAACACCAGTGAACATTCAACTAGCACCGTAGCATATTGTTGGCTACTGAAGAAAACACCAGTGAACATTCAACTAGCACTGTACCATGCTGTTGGCAACTGAAGAAAACACCAGTGAACATTCAACTAGCACTGTAGCATATTGTTGGCTACTGAAGAAAACACCAGTGAACATTCAACTAGCACTGTACCATGCTGTTGGCAACTGAAGTAAACACCAGTGAACATTCAACTAGCACTGTAGCATATTGTTGGCTACTGAAGAAAACACCAGTGAACATTCAACTAGCACTGTAGCATATTGTTGGCTACTGAAGAAAACACCAGTGAACATTCAACTAGCACTTTACCATAGTGTTGGCTACTGAAGAAAACACCAGTGAACATTCAACTAGCACCGTAGCATAGTGTTGGCTACTGAAGAAAACACCAGTGAACATTCAACTAGCACTGTAGCATATTGTTGGCTACTGAAGAAAACACCAGTGAACATTCAACTAGCACTGTAGCATATTGTTGGCTACTGAAGAAAACACCAGTGAACATTCAACTAGCACTTCACCATAGTGTTGGCTACTGAAGAAAACACCAGTGAACATTCAACTAGCACTGTACCATGCTGTTGGCAACTGAAGTAAACACCAGTGAACATTCAACTAGCACTGTAGCATATTGTTGGCTACTGAAGAAAACACCAGTGAACATTCAACTAGCACTGTAGCATATTGTTGGCTACTGAAGAAAACACCAGTGAACATTCAACTAGCACTTTACCATAGTGTTGGCTACTGAAGAAAACACCAGTGAACATTCAACTAGCACCGTAGCATAGTGTTGGCTACTAAAGAAAACACCAGTGAACATTCAACTAGCACTGTAGCATATTGTTGGCTACTGAAGAAAACACCAGTGAACATTCAACTAGCACTGTAGCATATTGTTGGCTACTGAAGAAAACACCAGTGAACATTCAACTAGCACTGTAGCATAGTGTTGGCTACTGAAGAAAACACCAGTGAACATTCAACTAGCACTGTAGCATATTGTTGGCTACTGAAGAAAACACCAGTGAACATTCAACTAGCACTGTAGCATATTGTTGGCTACTGAAGAAAACACCAGTGAACATTCAACTAGCACTGTAGCATAGTGTTGGCTACTGAAGAAAACACCAGTGAACATTCAACTAGCACTGTAGCATATTGTTGGCTACTGAAGAAAACACCAGTGAACATTCAACTAGCACTGTAGCATAGTGTTGGCTACTGAAGAAAACACCAGTGAACATTCAACAAGCACCGTAGCATATTGTTGGCTACTGAAGAAAACACCAGTGAACATTCAACTAGCACTGTAACATATTGTTGGCTACTGAAGAAAACACCAGTGAACATTCAACTAGCACCGTAGCATATTGTTGGCTACTGAAGAAAACATCAGTGAACATTCAACTAGCACTGTAACATATTGTTGGCTACTGAAGAAAACACCAGTGAACATTCAACTAGCACCGTAGCATATTGTTGGCTACTGAAGAAAACACCAGTGAACATTCAACTAGCACCGTAGCATATTGTTGGCTACTGAAGAAAACACCAGTGAACATTCAACTAGCACTGTAGCATAGTGTTGGCTACTGAAGAAAACGCCAGTGAACATTCAACTAGCACTGTACCATACTGTTGGCTACTGAAGTAAACACCAGTGAACATTCAACTAGCATCGTAGCATATTGTTGGCTATTGAAGAAAACACCAGTGAACATTCAACTAGCACTGTAGCATATTGTTGGCTACTGAAGTAAACACCAGTGAACATTCAACTAGCACTGTAGCATAGTGTTGGCTACTGAAGAAAACACCAGTGAACATTCAACTAGCACTGTAGCATATTGTTGGCTATTGAAGAAAACACCAGTGAACATTCAACTAGCACTGTAGCATATTGTTGGCTACTGAAGAAAACACCAGTGAACATTCAACTAGCACTGTAGCATAGTGTTGGCTACTGAAGAAAACACCAGTGAACATTCAACTAGCACCGTAGCATATTGTTGGCTACTGAAGAAAACACCAGTGAACATTCAACTAGCACTGTAGCATATTGTTGGCTACTGAAGAAAACACCAGTGAACATTCAACTAGCACTGTAGCATAGTGTTGGCTACTGAAGAAAACACCAGTGAACATTCAACTAGCACTGTAGCATAATGTTGGCTACTGAAGAAAACACCAGTGAACATTCAACTAGCACTGTAGCATATTGTTGGCTACTGAAGGAGGGGACAGAGCTGGTGTAGAAGCACACTGAAGGCAATAATGTTGATTCTTGATTTCAGATTTCAAGCAATCAAATGGCTAAACTACTTCTAGCAACATTGACTACTTCTAATTAACCTACTTCTAAAATACATCAGTTGCAGAGATACCTGACATTCTTGTTTAGACTTTCCTCTTCTATCCACTGTTGCAGAGATACCTGACATTCTTGTTTAGACTTTCCTCTTCTACCAACTGTCGCAGAGATACCTGACATTCTAGTTTAGACTTTCCTCTTCTATCCACTGTTGCAAAGATACCTGACATTCTTGTTTAGACTTTCCTCTTCTATCCACTGTTGCAGAGATACCTGACATTCTTGTTTAGACTTTCCTCTTCTATCCACTGTTGCAGAGATACCTGACATTTTTGTTTAGACTTTCCTCTTCTATCCACTGTTGCAGAGATACCTGACATTTTTGTTTAGACTTTCCTCTTCACCCACTGTAGCAGAGATACCTGACATTTTTGTTTAGACTTTTTCCTCTTCTACCCACTGTTGCAGAGATACCTGACATTCTTGTTTAGACTTTCCTCTTCTATCCACTGTTGCAGAGATACCTGACATTCTTGTTTAGACTTTCCTCTTCACCCACTGTTGCAGAGATACCTGACATTCTTGTTTAGACTTTCCTCTTCTATCCACTGTTGCAGAGATACCTGACATTCTTGTTTAGACTTTCCTCTTCTATCCACTGTTGCAAGATACCTGACATTCTTGTTTAGACTTTCCTCTTCTACCAACTGTTGCAGAGATACCTGACATTCTTGTTTAGACTTTCCTCTTCTACCCACTGTTGCAGAGATACCTGACATTCTTGTTTAGACTTTCCTCTTCTACCCACTGTTGCAGAGATACCTGACATTCTTGTTTAGACTTTCCTCTTCTACCACTGTTGCAGAGATAGCTGACATTCTTGTTTAGACTTTCCTCTTCTACCCACTGTTGCAGAGATACCTGACATTCTTGTTTAGACTTTCCTCTTCTACCACTGTTGCAGAGATATCTGACATTCTTGTTTAGACTTTCCTCTTCTACCACTGTCTGCAGAGATACCTGACATTCTTGTTTAGACTTTCCTCTTCTACCACTGTTGCAGAGATACCTGACATTCTGTTTAGACTTTCCTCTTCTATCCACCTGTTGCAGAGATACCTGACATTCTTGTTTAGACTTTCCTCTTCTACCCACTGTTGCAGAGATACCTGACATTCTTGTTTAGACTTTCCTCTTCTACCCACTGTTGCAGAAGATACCTGACATTCTTGTTTAGACTTTCCTCTTCTACCCACTGTTGCAAAGATACCTGACATTCTTGTTTAGACTTTCCTCTTCTACCCACTGTTGCAGAGATACCTGACATTCTTGTTTAGACTTTCCTCTTCTACCCACTGTTGCAGAGATACCTGACATTCTTGTTTAGACTTTCCTCTTCTACCACTGTTGCAGAGATACCTGACATTCTTGTTTAGACTTTCCTCTTCTATCCACTGTTGCAGAGATACCTGACATTCTTGTTTAGACTTTCCTCTTCTACCAACTGTTGCAGAGATACCTGACATTCTTGTTTAGACTTTCCTCTTCTACCCCTGTTGCAGAGATAGCTGACATTC
Organism: Cepaea nemoralis; assembly: GCA_014155875.1. Classification (NCBI taxonomy): domain Eukaryota; kingdom Metazoa; phylum Mollusca; class Gastropoda; order Stylommatophora; family Helicidae; genus Cepaea; species Cepaea nemoralis. The sequence goes on along the minus strand of JACEFZ010015649.1, from coordinate 15,430 downwards.
TTGTTTAGACTTTCCTCTTCTACCCACTGTTGCAGAGATACCTGACATTCTTGTTTAGACTTTCCTCTTCTACCCACTGTTGCAGAGATACCTGACATTCTTGTTTAGACTTTCCTCTTCTACCCACTGTTGCAGAGATACCTGACATTCTTGTTTAGACTTTCCTCTTCTACCCACTGTTGCAAAGATACCTGACATTCTTGTTTAGACTTTCCTCTTCTACCCACTGTTGCAAAGATACCTGACATTCTTGTTTAGACTTTCCTCTTCTACCCACTGTGCAAAGATACCTGACATTCTTGTTTAGACTTTCCTCTTCTACCCACTGTTGCAAAGATACCTGACATTCTTGTTTAGACTTTCCTCTTCTACCAACTGTTGCAGAGATACCTGACATTCTTGTTTAGACTTTCCTCTTCTACCAACTGTTGCAGAGATACCTGACATTCTTGTTTAGACTTTCCTCTTCTACCCACTGTTGCAGAGATACCTGACATTCTTGTTTAGACTTTCCTCTTCTACCCACTGTTGCAGAGATACCAGGCATTCTTGTTTAGACTTTCCTCTTCTATCCACTGTAGCAGAGATACCTGACATTCTTGTTTAGACTTTCCTCTTCTATCCACTGTTGCAGAGATACCTGACATTCTTAGTTAGAACTTTTCCTCTTCTATCCACTGTAGACAGAGTACCTGACATTCTTGTTTAGACTTTCCTCTTCTACCCACTGTTGCAAAGATACCTGACATTCTTGTTTTAGACTTTCCTCTTCTACCCACTGTTGCAAAGATACCTGACATTCTTGTTTAGACTTTCCTCTTCTACCCACTGTAGCAGAGATACCTGACATTCTTGTTTAGACTTTCCTCTTCTACCCACTGTTGCAAAGATACCTGACATTCTTGTTTAGACTTTCCTCTTCTACCCACTGTTGCAGAGATACCTGACCATTCTTGTTTAGGACTTTCCTCTTCTACCCACTGTTGCAGAGATACCAGGCATTCTTGTTTAGACTTTCCTCTTCTATCCACTGTAGCAGAGATACCTGACATTCTTGTTTAGACTTTCCTCTTCTATCCACTGTAGCAGAGATACCTGACATTCTTGTTTAGACTTTCCTCTTCTACCCACTGTTGCAAAGATACCTGACATTCTTGTTTAGACTTTCCTCTTCTACCCACTGTTGCAAAGATACCTGACATTCTTGTTTAGACTTTCCTCTTCTACCCACTGTTGCAAAGATACCTGACATTCTTGTTTAGACTTTCCTCTTCTACCACTGTTGCAAAGATACCTGACATTCTTGTTTAGACTTTCCTCTTCTACCACTGTTGCAGAGATACCTGAATTCTTGTTTAGACTTTCCTCTTCTATCCACTTTGCAGAGATACCAGGCATTCTTGTTTAGACTTTCCTCTTCTATCCACTGTTAAATACCTGACATTCTTGTTTTTTCTTTTACCCTTCATACTCCACTGTTGCAAGATACCTTTTTCCTTTTTAGCTTTCCTTTCTACCACTGTGCAAAGATACCCTGACATTCTTGTTTACCGACTTTCTTTCTGACTTCTCTTATCCACTGTTGCAGAGATACCTGACATTCTTGTTTAGACTTTCCTCTTCTACCCACTGTTGCAAAGATACCTGACATTCTTTTTAGACTTTCCTCTTCTACCAACTGTTGCAGAGATACCTGACATTCTTGTTTAGACTTTCCTCTTCTACCCACTGTTGCAAAGATACCTGACATTCTAGTTTAGACTTTCCTCTTCTACCCACTGTTGCAAAGATACCTGACATTCTTGTTTAGACTTTCCTCTTCTACCCACTGTTGCAAAGATACCTGACATTCTTGTTTAGACTTTCCTCTTCTACCAACTGTTGCAGAGATACCTGACATTCTTGTTTAGACTTTCCTCTTCTACCAACTGTCGCAAAGATACCTGACATTCTTGTTTAGACTTTCCTCTTCTACCAACTGTTGCAGAGATACCTGACATTCTTGTTTAGACTTTCCTCTTCTATCCACTGTAGCAGAGATACCTGACATTTTGTTTAGACTTTTTCCTCTTCTACCCACTGTTGCAGAGAGATCTGACATTTTTGTTTAGACTTTCCTCTTCTATCCACTGTTGCAGAGATACCTGACATTCTAGTTTAGACTTTCCTCTTCTACCCTCTGTTGCAGAGATATCAGACAATCTTGTTTAGACTTTCCTCTTCACCCACTGTTGCAGAGATACCTGACATTCTTGTTTAGACTTTCCTCTTCTACCCACTGTCGCAAAGATACCTGACATTCTAGTTTAGACTTTCCTCTTCACCCACTGTTGCAAAGATACTCGACATTCTTGTTTAGACTTTCCTCTTCACCCACTGTTGCAGAGATACCTGACATTCTTGTTTAGACTTTCCTCTTCTACCCTCTGTTGCAGAGATACCTGACATTCTTGTTTAGACTTTCCTCTTCTACCCACTGTCGCAAAGATACCTGACATTCTTGTTTAGACTTTCCTCTTCTACCGACTGTTGCAGAGATACCTGACATTCTTGTTTAGACTTTCTTCTTCTATCCACTGTTGCAGAGATACCTGACATTCTTGTTTAGACTTTCCTCTTGTATCCACTGTTGCAGAGATACCTGACATTCTTGTTTAGACTTTCCTCTTCTACCCATGATTACAGAGGAATGTTCTGGCTTTCTCTGTGTTCACATAAAGCAATATGAACGCTTATGCATCAGACCTAAGAGTTAAACTTAGTCTTGCAAAGAATTCACAAAACAACAACAAACATACAGGTCTATATGTTGTCTCTTTGAAATAAATACACATATGCTTTTCTCATTGCAGTTATTGCCCCTTCTGCTGTGAAATCTTCCGTCTCAAAAGTTTAACTCATTAACCATCATATCACAAGCTGTAGAAAATGCTACATTTCATGAAAGTGGACAAATAATTCAAATAAGTGACTCTGAGATTACTGAGGAAAATACAAATGCTCCTCATTCTAACAATATTATGTATTTCAACCAAAATATGATTCATTTATTCACTTCATATGATACCCTGAAATATGCACCTGAGTAGATGCCGCAAAATATACCAGGTAATAAATCATGCAACCTATAGTTTTTGGCCTCTGTGCTTAACTGATTCTCTGCCGCAGACCAATAGGTCGGTTCCATGGACCGATATAGGCACCCGCGAACCGACCTTTCGGCTCGGTATATATAGTGCTTTAATTGATCCATTGCTCCTTTTTAGTCCACAATTTTTAGTGTCCCATTGAATTAAACTTTACAACAAAAGATTTTGCTTCCACCCGAGTGCAAGAGCAAGCTAGGCTCCATTTCTTTTTTAGGAGAAATTGAGTTTGGTGTGATTCAAAATAATTATTGTGATTCGAAATTCGAAGTAATAAAACCTTCTGGTTCTGGACCTCATATATTTTAATAAAATTACCGGTTTAAACAATTTTATATTATAGTTATTGTGATGTAAAGGACTTTGTGAAAGATTCTAAAACTTATACCACGTGCAGTAGTCAGTTAATTTAGAATACGGTCATAATTTCAAAAGAAATCTAACAGTGAAAGTTCCTTATATTATGATGGAAAATGCCGACTTATGCTTGCGCTAATGGGCCACACTTGTGCCACTAAATTTGCTTTGCCTATCACAAAGTATTTAAGGAGTATTTAAATAATTAAATTTAGAAGAATAATAATTATAACTAAATAGAAAATAGTGTTTATTTGTTTCTCAGTACTCTACTCCTCAGTAATCTGCCTGGTGTGTTCCTGACATTTTCCATTTTGTGTGAACATTATGTGCTTCAAAATATTATGTTTTAATTATGTTTTATTGGTGTTGTGGTGCAGTTCTTGTGATATTATTGAACAAAAGTGGTGTATGTAACAGTATTCAGCAAATTTAACTGGATTAGCTGCTGTGGATACAAAATAAAGCCTTAGTAAGTGAAATTTTAAAATATTTTTTCCCTTTTTAATTTCAATTGTTATTATTAAACCTCTCTTTATTGTCATAATATTTCTAACCTATCAATTAATTATTAACAGAGTCATTTTCCCTGTACAATCCTCTTTAATTTGATATGTAATACAATATATCTGCTACCATTTTAACAATTTTATAAGCATTATTGTGACACACCCATACTTCCAATTTTCTGCCTTGAATTTCTGTTTGGTCAGGACCACTTTTTTGTTCAGTTAAATTCACTAAGGGAATACATTGTTTTGTAACTAAATAAGCTATAACACATGCACATCTTATCATCCACATCTTTCAAATACAACCAGACAAAGATGTGCTGACCATGGAACAAACTAACAGTGAAACAATAATCAAATCTGGAGTTGAAACATGGACAAGAATTGAATCTGTCAATGGATGTGTGAAGCTGTCAATGGATGTGTGAAGCTGTCCGTGTGTTACCTGTAAGGGAAACATCCTATTAGGCAAGTTGTAGAAGGTGACTAAGGAAGGGTTGTGCTTTGGGCAGATTGCCCCATCACGTAGAAACAATCAGCCAGGAATTCAACAAGTCACATACAGAAAACAGAATTACTTAGGGTAGACTGCCCCATCACGTAGAAACAATCAGCCAGGAATTCAACAAGTCACATACAGAAAACAGAATTACTTAGGGTAGACTGCCCCATCACGTAGAAACAATCAGCCAGGAATTCAACAAGTCACATACAGAAAACAGAATTACTTAGGGTAGATTGCCCCATCACGTAGAAACAATCAGCCAGGAATTCAACAAGTCACATACAGAAAACAGAATTACTTAGGGTAGACTGCCCCATCACGTAGAAACAATCAGCCAGGAATTCAACAAGTCACATACAGAAAACAGAATTACTTAGGGTAGACTGCCCCATCACGTAGAAACAATCAGCCAGGAATTCAACAAGTCACATACAGAAAACAGAATTACTTAGGGTAGACTGCCCCATCACGTAGAAACAATCAGCCAGGAATTCAACAAGTCACATACAGAAAACAGAATTACTTAGGGTAGACTGCCCCATCACGTAGAAACAATCAGCCAGGAATTCAACAAGTCACATACAGAAAACAGAATTACTTAGGGTAGACTGCCCCATCACGTAGAAACAATCAGCCAGGAATTCAACAAGTCACATACAGAAAACAGAATTACTTAGGGTAGACTGCCCCATCACGTAGAAACAATCAGCCAGGAATTCAACAAGTCACATACAGAAAACAGAATTACTTAGGGTAGACTGCCCCATCACGTAGAAACAATCAGCCAGGAATTCAACAAGTCACATACAGAAAACAGAATTACTTAGGGTAGACTGCCCCATCATGTAGAAACAATCAGCCAGGAATTCAACAAGTCACATACAGAAAACAGAATTACTTAGGGTAGACTGCCCCATCATGTAGAAAACAATCAGCCAGGAATTCAACAAGTCACATACAGAAAACAGAATTACTTAGGGTAGACTGCCCCATCACGTAGAAACAATCAGCCAGGAATTCAACAAGTCACATACAGAAAACAGAATTACTTAGGGTAGACTGCCCCATCACGTAGAAACAATCAGCCAGGAATTCAACAAGTCACATACAGAAAACAGAATTACTTAGGGTAGACTGCCCCATCACGTAGAAACAATCAGCCAGGAATTCAACAAGTCACATACAGAAAACAGAATTACTTAGGGTAGACTGCCCCATCACGTAGAAACAATCAGCCAGGAATTCAACAAGTCACATACAGAAAACAGAATTACTTAGGGTAGACTGCCCATCACGTAGAAACAATCAGCCAGGAATCAACAAGTCACATACAGAAAACAGAATTACTTAGGGTAGACTGCCCCATCACGTAGAAAACAATCAGCCAGGAATTCACAAGTCACATACAGAAAACAGAATTACTTAGGGTAGACTGCCCCATCATGTAGAAAACAATCAGCCAGGAATTCAACAAGTCACATACAGAAAACAGAATTACTTAGGGTAGACTGCCCCATCATGTAGAAAACAATCAGCCAGGAATTCAACAAGTCACATACAGAAAACAGAATTACTTAGGGTAGACTGCCCCATCACGTAGAAAACAATCAGCCAGGAATTCAACAAGTCCACATACAGAAAACACAATATACTTAGGGTAGACTGCCCATCATGTAGAAACAATCAGCCAGGAATTCAACAAGTCACATACAGAAAACAGAATTACTTAGGGTAGACTGCCCCATCACGTAGAAACAATCAGCCAGGAATTCAACAAGTCACATACAGAAAACAGAATTACTTAGGGTAGACTGCCCCATCATGTAGAAAACAATCAGCCCGGAATTCAACAAGTCACATACAGAAAACAGAATTACTTAGGGTAGACTGCCCCATCACGTAGAAAACAATCAGCCAGGAATTCAACAAGTCACATACAGAAAACAGAATTACTTAGGGTAGACTGCCCCATCATGTAGAAAACAATCAGCCAGGAATTCAACAAGTCACATACAGAAAACAGAATTACTTAGGGTAGACTGCCCCATCACGTAGAAAAAATCAGCCAGGAATTCAACAAGTCACATACAGAAAACAGAATTACTTAGGGTAGACTGCCCCATCACGTAGAAAACAATCAGCCAGGAATTCAACAAGTCCACATACAGAAAACAGAATTACTTAGGGTAGACTGCCCCATCACGTAGAAACAATCAGCCAGGAATTCAACAAGTCACATACAGAAAACAGAATTACTTAGGGTAGACTGCCCCATCACGTAGAAACAATCAGCCAGGAATTCAACAAGTCACATACAGAAAACAGAATTACTTAGGGTAGACTGCCCCATCACGTAGAAACAATCAGCCAGGAATTCAACAAGTCACATACAGAAAACAGAATTACTTAGGGTAGACTGCCCCATCACGTAGAAACAATCAGCCAGGAATTCAACAAGTCACATACAGAAAACAGAATTACTTAGGGTAGACTGCCCCATCACGTAGAAACAATCAGCCAGGAATTCAACAAGTCACATACAGAAAACAGAATTACTTAGGGTAGACTGCCCCATCATGTAGAAAACAATCAGCCAGGAATTCAACAAGTCACATACAGAAAACAGAATTACTTAGGGTAGACTGCCCCATCACGTAGAAACAATCAGCCAGGAATTCAACAAGTCACATACAGAAAACAGAATTACTTAGGGTAGACTGCCCCATCACGTAGAAACAATCAGCCAGGAATTCAACAAGTCACATACAGAAAACAGAATTACTTAGGGTAGACTGCCCCATCACGTAGAAACAATCAGCCAGGAATTCAACAAGTCACATACAGAAAACAGAAATTACTTAGGGTAGACTGCCCCATCACGTAGAAACAATCAGCCAGGAATTCAACAGTCACATACAGAAAACAGAATTACTTAGGGTAGACTGCCCCATCACGTAGAAACAATCAGCCAGGAATTCAACAAGTCACATACAGAAAACAGAATTACTTACGGTAGACTGCCCCATCACGTAGAAACCAATCAGCCAGGAATTCAACAAGTCACATACAGAAAACAGAATTACTTAGGTAGACTGCCCCATCACGTAGAAACAATCAGCCTAGGAATTCAACAAGTCACATACAGAAAACAGAATTACTTAGGGTAGACTGCCCCATCACGTAGAAACAATCAGCCAGGAATTCAACAAGTCACATACAGAAAACAGAATTACTTAGGGTAGACTGCCCCATCACGTAGAAACAATCAGCCAGGAATTCAACAAGTCACATACAGAAAACAGAATTACTTAGGGTAGACTGCCCCATCACGTAGAAACAATCAGCCAGGAATTCAACAAGTCACATACAGAAAACAGAATTACTTAGGGTAGACTGCCCCATCAAGTAGAAACAATCAGCCAGGAATTCAACAAGTCACATACAGAAAACAGAATTACTTAGGGTAGACTGCCCCATCACGTAGAAACAATCAGCCAGGAATTCAACAAGTCACATACAGAAAACAGAATTACTTAGGGTAGACTGCCCCATCACGTAGAAACAATCAGCCAGGAATTCAACAAGTCACATACAGAAAACAGAATTACTTAGGGTAGACTGCCCCATCATGTAGAAACAATCAGCCAGGAATTCAACAAGTCACATACAGAAAACAGAATTACTTAGGGTAGACTGCCCCATCATGTAGAAACAATCAGCCAGGAATTCAACAAGTCACATACAGAAAACAGAATTACTTAGGGTAGACTGCCCCATCACGTAGAAACAATCAGCCAGAAATTCAACAAGTCACATACAGAAAACAGAATTACTTAGGGTAGACTGCCCCATCACGTAGAAACAATCAGCCAGGAATTCAACAAGTCACATACAGAAAACAGAATTACTTAGGGTAGACTGCCCCATCACGTAGAAACAATCAGCCAGGAATTCAACAAGTCACATACAGAAAACAGAATTACTTACGGTAGACTGCCCCATCATGTAGAAAACAATCAGCCAGGAATTCAACAAGTCACATACAGAAAACAGAATTACTTAGGGTAGACTGCCCCATCATGTAGAAAACAATCAGCCAGGAATTCAACAAGTCACATACAGAAAACAGAATTACTTAGGGTAGACTGCCCCATCACGTAGAAAAAATCAGCCAGGAATTCAACAAGTCACATACAGAAAACAGAATTACTTAGGGTAGACTGCCCCATCACGTAGAAAAAAATCAGCCAGGAATTCAACAAGTCACATACAGAAAACAGAATTACTTAGGGTAGACTGCCCCATCATGTAGAAAACAATCAGCCAGGAATTCAACAAGTCACATACAGAAAACAGAATTACTTAGGGTAGACTGCCCCATCATGTAGAAAACAATCAGCCAGGAATTCAACAAGTCACATACAGAAAACAGAATTACTTAGGGTAGACTGCCCCATCACGTAGAAACAATCAGCCAGGAATTCAACAAGTCACATACAGAAAACACAATTACTTAGGGTAGACTGCCCCATCATGTAGAAAACAATCAGCCAGGAATTCAACAAGTCACATACAGAAAACAGAATTACTTAGGGTAGACTGCCCCATCACGTAGAAACAATCAGCCAGGAATTCAACAAGTCACATACAGAAACAGAATTACTTAGGGTAGACTGCCCATCATGTAGAAAACAATCAGCCCGGAATTCAACAAGTCACATACAGAAAACAGAATTACTTAGGGTAGACTGCCCCATCACGTAGAAACAATCAGCCAGGAATTCAACAAGTCACATACAGAAAAACAGAATTACTTAGGGTAGACTTGCCCCATCATGTAGAAAACAATCAGCCAGGAATTCAACAAGTCACATACAGAAAACAGAATTACTTAGGGTAGACTGCCCATCACGTAGAAAAAATCAGCCAGGAATTCAACAAGTCACATACAGAAAACAGAATTACTTAGGGTAGACTGCCCCATCACGTAGAAACAATCAGCCAGGAATTCAACAAGTCACATACAGAAAACAGAATTACTTAGGGTAGACTGCCCCATCACGTAGAAACAATCAGCCAGGAATTCAACAAGTCACATACAGAAAACAGAATTACTTAGGGTAGACTGCCCCATCACGTAGAAACAATCAGCCAGGAATTCAACAAGTCACATACAGAAAACAGAATTACTTAGGGTAGACTGCCCCATCACGTAGAAACAATCAGCCAGGAATTCAACAAGTCACATACAGAAAACAGAATTACTTAGGGTAGACTGCCCATCACGTAGAAACAATCAGCCAGGAATTCAACAAGTCACATACAGAAAACAGAATTACTTAGGGTAGACTGCCCCATCACGTAGAAACAATCAGCCAGGAATTCAACAAGTCACATACAGAAAACAGAATTACTTAGGGTAGACTGCCCCATCATGTAGAAACAATCAGCCAGGAATTCAACAAGTCACATACAGAAAACAGAATTACTTAGGGTAGACTGCCCCATCACGTAGAAACAATCAGCCAGGAATTCAACAAGTCACATACAGAAAACAGAATTACTTAGGGTAGACTGCCCCATCACGTAGAAACAATCAGCCAGGAATTCAACAAGTCACATACAGAAAACAGAATTACTTAGGGTAGACTGCCCCATCACGTAGAAACAATCAGCCAGGAATTCAACAAGTCACATACAGAAAACAGAATTACTTAGGTAGACTGCCCCATCACGTAGAAACAATCAGCCAGGAATTCAACAAGTCACATACAGAAAACAGAATTACTTAGGGTAGACTGCCCCATCACGTAGAAACAATCAGCCAGGAATTCAACAAGTCACATACAGAAAACAGAATTACTTAGGGTAGACTGCCCCATCACGTAGAAACAATCAGCCAGGAATTCAACAAGTCACATACAGAAACAGAATTACTTAGGGTAGACTGCCCCATCACGTAGAAACAATCAGCCAGGAATTCAACAAGTCACATACAGAAAACAGAATTACTTAGGGTAGACTGCCCCATCACGTAGAAACAATCAGCCAGGAATTCAACAAGTCACATACAGAAAACAGAATTACTTAGGGTAGACTGCCCCATCACGTAGAAACAATCAGCCAGGAATTCAACAAGTCACATACAGAAAACAGAATTACTTAGGGTAGACTGCCCCATCACGTAGAAACAATCAGCCAGGAATTCAACAAGTCACATACAGAAAACAGAATTACTTAGGGTAGACTGCCCCATCACGTAGAAACAATCAGCCAGGAATTCAACAAGTCACATACAGAAAACAGAATTACTCAGCCATCCGAGAGGAAAGGAAGATCTTCTAGAAGAGATATGACGTGCTGCAGAGAAAGCTGCAAGAAAGTCCAGGGCACTGGGAGACCTAAAAATACACGGAGAAGAGAATTTCAGACAAAGATGAATACTATTGGGAGAACATGGCAGGAGCTGTAGGAGATAGCAAAAGATAGGGCAGCTTGGCGTGATTTGGTTGAGGGAGTACGACCCAATGGGGGATACAGGGTAACAGAAGAAGAGGATTGTGTTAAACATGCGAGGTGATTTGAAACACGGACAAGAATGGAATCTGTCACAGCATCTGGTAGTTACAGGTCTAAACTCCTCTATTCTTTCGCATGACTATCTTTCAAGCCAATACAGATCTACATTGTAAATACGACCTATTGTCATGTGCTGTAACTGAACAATAATAATAACAAAACAGACATTGGGAAATAAGCAAAACTATTCTGATAGACAATGTACACTGAGTTCATCTTCTTCCTTCCAGTTTGTAAAATGTGTTATTTAAAGGAATTATTATATTTCTGTTATTACAACCTGTCCTATTTAAGTTATAATTCATCATCATTATCAAGTACCTTGCTAGCTGGCATGGGAGATAATGCTTCTCCACATCTCGTGGTTGCCAACAGAATATGTGTGTACTTCAGTGCTGATATATGTTCATGTCACAATGAAAGGTGAGGGGTGGGGGGATGTATGATGTCCACCACTAACTTGAGCAGACTTGTGTGGGTGTGAGGATTGTGTGTGTGTGTAGGGGGGGGGGGAGGGTTGACAGAGTGTGTGGTGGGCATTTTGTGTTTGTGTGTGAGTTGGATAGAGCGTGCAATGAGCATTGTGTGTGTGTGTGGGGGGGGGGGGGGTGAAGAGTGTGTGTGGTGTTGGTAGTATGTTGTGTGGGTAATGTGTTGTACAGGCTGTGTGTGTGGTGTGGGTTGTGTGTATGTGGTGTGGGGGTTTGGTTATGTGGGTAGTGTGTGTGGTGTGGGCAGTGTATGTAGTGAGGGTAGTGTGTATGTGGTGTGGGTAGTGTGTGTGTGTGGTGTGGGTAGTGTTCATGGTGTGGGTAGTGTGTGTGGTGTGGGTAGTGTTCATGGTGTGGGTAGTGTGTGTGGTGTGGGCAGTGTATGTAGAGAGGGTAGTGTGTATGTGGTGTGGGTAGTGTTCATGGTGTGGGTAGTGTTCATGGTGTGGGTAGTGTGTGTGGTGTGGGCAGTGTATGTAGTGAGGGTAGTGTGTATGTGGTGTGGGTAGTGTTCATGGTGTGGGTAGTGTTCATGGTGTGGGTAGTGTTCATGGTGTGGGTAGTGTGTGTGGTGTGGGCAGTGTATGTAGTGAGGGTAGTGTGTATGTGGTGTGGGTAGTGTTCATGGTGTGGGTAGTGTTCATGGTGTGGGTAGTGTGTGTGGTGTGGGCAGTGTATGTAATGAGGGTAGTGTGTATGTGGTGTGGGTAGTGTGTGTGTGGTGTGGGGGGTTTGGTTGTGTGGGTGATGTGGGTAGTGTATGTGGTGTGTGTAGTATGGGTGGTATGAATAGTGTTTGGGGTGTGGGCAGTGTAGTGTGTGTGGTGTGGGCAGTGTGTGTGGTGTGAGCAGTGTGTGTGGTGTGAGCAGTGTGTGTGGTGTGGACAGTGTGTGTGGTGTGGGTAGTGTGTGTGGTATGGGTAGTGTGTGTGGTGTGGGTAGTGTTGTGTGTGATGTGGGTAGTGTGTGTGTGTGTTGTGGATAGTGTGTGTGTGTTGTGGGTAATGTGTGTGTGGTGTTGGTAATGTGTGTGTAATGTGGGTAGTGTATGTGATGTGGGTAGTGTGTGTGGTGTAGATAATAGTATCTTAAAACATAACTGCACTGTATATGTCATAATTAGAGGAAATTTGTTTACATATTCTGTTTAGGTTACAGTTAGAGAGAGTAAACAAAATTAACTGTCCTGTTTAAGTTGCAGTTAGAGAGAGAGAGAGGGGGGAAAAAAACAGGAAAAATTTTCCTGTTTAATTTATTATCAGAGTAAATAAACAGAAACAAGAAAAATAGCCCTGTTTAAGTTATTATAAGAGTTAGAAAATAATAAACAGGAACAAGAAAAACTTATTTAAGTTATAATCAGAGCAAGCAAAATACATGAAACTTGAAAATGTTGGGTAGAGGTTTAAGTGGAGTTGGCAGGGAACTTTATTTATAACTACAACCACACCCAGGAAACTGCATGAACAATAAGTCCAATGAAATACTTGGCTTTTCCTGGCCATCCCCATGTGACATAGCTGCAATTATAACACTGGTTATCATACATTTTTATATTCATCATCTAATTTTGTTCCTCTTGTACCTTGTGGTGTCAAGGTGGAGTATAAACAGCGGGAGAGTGCTCATTTATGGGCTTCATATATAGAGATTCCCATGGATTCTTATTCCCTCTGTCCATCATTTAAATGGTTGGCCTCTTATTCTGGTTCCATTTGGTCTGTACATCATTGTTTGTTGTGGTATATTGTCAGTTAGCAGCCTAGTTATATGGCCGAATCATTTCACTTGCTGTTTTCTAATGAAATCTAGCATTACTATTACCCCAACTTTAGTCCTTTACCCGTTCATATTTATTCATTGGAGCAATATATTTATACAGCTTATATACACTTTTATTACTCATTGTAAACAATTTACTTCTGTTTATATCTGTATAGCTAACAATTGTTTTATATCACATACTGTGATTAAGTTTGTTTTAGCTTTCAGATACTCTATCATCATCATCTGTCATTAAACTGTCATATACTGCCTATAGTACCTTGCGGTGTAGGACAGGGGGGGGGGGGGGGGGGGGGGGGGGGGGGGGGGGGGGGGGGGGGGGGGGGGGGGGGGTCTTGAGTCCTGAAGAATTAAGGCCACCTGGCTAGTGCAGCCACCATGAACCGTGCAAATTAGAGTTTTCTATCATCATCATGTCTTATCAAGTGCCTTGCCAACTGGCGTGGGAGATGATTTTTCTCCACATATTATTCACCTCCAACAGCATGTTGCCATGCCATGACACATAGCTGTCAAGAATCTTCTTCCACTGTCCTCCTCTGCCTCTCTGTTCACAAATCTGTCACATTTTCCAGTTTTCTCTTCTAGAAGAAATGATGACTGCCTGCTTTCTATTTGCGATAAGTTGTTTTTGTGTCTCGACCTCTTTCAAAACATTCAGACTCCTTTAGCTATCCAAGGAATGTATAGCATCTTACATTGCTGATAGGCGCGGGGAGTCATGGTTCATCATCTGACTTGAACACCGGGGTCAAGGATCAGCTCTCTGTTCTTGTCCTAATTATAGCATGTGGCCAAGTCATCCATGTATTTCTCTCTATGTCTTCCTCTTGCTCTTTCCTCTTCAATTTTACCAGTTGTCACTAAGTTTGGGGAGTTTCCATGGTGAAGTGGTCAAGCTGTTTGCCTCACGCTCCAAAGGTTGTGGGTTCAATTCTGGGCTACATATTTTGGTTTATGAGTGCATTTTTCTTAGAAACTCCTGGGGGTAATCACCAGAGCTACAGAGTTCGTGCTTTGTGCGATGCTTTCGGCAGACTGCCTGCGGAAGAGACCGAGCCATGTGGGATAAAACCTGGGGCAATGAAGACGATCCTCTTGACTTTTAAGACGTTAAGTTGTCACTAAGTTTTCAAGTTTACTTCTTCACACACAGTTACAAGGTTTATTTTAAAGTAACTTCTGAATATAATATGAAGAATAAAAATAAAAATGTCCTGGTTCAAAAAGAGTTAAGTTTAAAAACTCTGGAGTGGAAAGAGTGGAAGAAATCAACAACTTGTATAGGACAGCAAGGGTTAAAGAAATAAATGACCAGAGGGTTAAAGTAAGAGTTAACTGCAACAGACATTGTTAACACAATGTTAGCACAGTTGACATGCACAATGTTTACATCCAGGTTCTAATTTTAAACAATGATTTGACCTCCCAGGGTGACCTGGCCTAAAATGGGTACCAAGGATATTAAGGAAGTACAGTTGTATGGCGTGGCACTGACCCCATCCCCCACCAAGCGCTGATGGTGTATAGACAGATGGGTCTAGCAACATGTGCTCAATATAAAAGAACCATTGTCTTGTACTTACTACGTTGATATCCACAAACTATCTATCCTTGTTTTGTACTTACTACGTTCATATCCACAAACTATCTATCCTTGTTTTGTACCTACTACGTTGATATCCACAAACTATTTATCCTTGTCTTGTAATTACTACACTGATATCCACAAACTATCCTTGTCTTGTACTTACTATGTTGATATCCACAAACTATCTATCCTTGTCTTGTACTTACTATGTTGATATCCACAAACTATCTATCCTTGTCTTGTCCTGACTTTGTTGATATCCACAGACTATCTACCATTTTTATTAACTGGCTTTGTTGATACCCAGAAACTATCTGAAGTATGACACCACAACCATGGTTTTAGCTACAAACTGACAATTAAACTTCTACTATAAAAATTTACCTTTTTTTTTAAATACCGAATCCCCAAATAACCTTTCATTTTTAATAACCAAAATTATCCTTTTCGCTTTTATGTATTAC